>VSDK01011665.1:37033-65264 GCA_009767595.1 Symbiodinium kawagutii | reverse complement strand
CGACAGCACCTGGCACACAGCACCTGCCGACAGCACCTGCCGACAGCACCTGGCACCAGCACCTGGCACACAGCACCTGCCCACAGCACCTGGCACACAGCACCTGCCGACAGCACCTGGCCACAGCACATTCCTGCACATTTCACCGATAGCACCTCCCGACAGCACCTGCCGACAGCACCTGCCGACAGCACCTGCCGACAGCACCTGGCACCAGCACCTGGCACACAGCACCTGCCGACAGCACCTGGCACACAGCACCTTCAGCCAGAAAGTTCGCCGACAGTGACCTGTTATTTGGGAAGTAAGAACCCCTATAGCTTCCAGCTATCTGGGGAATAAGAATTCTGTCATTCATTCTCATCCATTGTTAAAAAAGGCCTCACGACAATGTCAAAAGAGAGTTCCTATGTGAAGCCTGTAGAAAGCGCTTGACTTCTGACCCGTTGAAATCTACTCCGCATGAAAATGTTGTCGAAGTCTTGAAAGTCCAAACTTCACACTATGCAAAACAATTGAAATCAAAAACGGACATTATGACAGTTTGTAAAACTATCCACGTTCGAGTTCAGCCTTCAAATTTGTCCAAAACTCTTTAAAAGGCCAAATATGGGATGATGTTTGATGATATCAGGCGATCTCAGGTAACTTTGGCAAATGCCAAAGCATCTCCGACGCCAGTTGATATCGCAAAGTCAGCTGTCAACACAAGAACTGATGTCGATGAGAAATTTGAATCAACCGGCATGTCAAAGAGTACGAGACGGCGCTGTATCCACGACTTTTTGGCCAGATTGTATCCCACGACCGGGTTTGGCCGTACCCTCGCCTATTTGCCGTCTGTGCCCACGACTTTTTTGCGCGCCCGTACGCACGACTATTTTGCACGCCCGTACGCACGACTATTTTAGCGCGAATGTAAACGATCATTTGGCAAAGCAATCGTGTATACAATGCCCAGGAGGTTCCGGTAGGCCCTGTATATACAATGCCCAGGAGGTTCCCGTAGCCCCTGTATATACAATGCCCAGGCGGCTCCGGGTTGCCCCTGTATATACAATGCCCAGGAGGTTCCGGTAGGCCTTGTATATACAATGCCCAGGAGGTTCCGGTAGGCCCTGTATATACAATCAATGCGCAGGAGGTTCCCGTAGCTACGGGAACCTCCTGGGCATTGTATATACAAGCGCTACGGGAACCTCCTGGGCATTGTATATACAGGGCCTACCGGAACCTCCTGGGCATTGTACGTACAGGGCCTACCGGAACCTCCTGGGCATTGATTGTATATACAAGGCCTACCGGAACCTCCTGGGCATTGTATATACAGGGGCTACGGGAACCTCCTGGGCATTGTATATACAGGGGCTACGGGAACCTCCTGGGCATTGTATATACAGGGGCTACGGGAACCTCCTGGGCATTGTATATACAGGGGCTACGGGAACCTCCTGGGCATTGTATATACAGGGGCTACGGGAACCTCCTGGGCATTGTACGTACAGAGGCTACAGTCAATGCAAATACAAATCACATACTAGTCGCATATTTTCTGCTTTAGTCGTAGGAACGAAATTTTAGTCGTGGGTTTAACCCCCTCCTCAAATTGGTCATCCTCAAATGGAAAACAATGGTCTTCCAAGCAGCCCTTCTAAACAAAACATTGGTTTTCTATGCCACGCCGTTAGCAAACAGCTGCAGAGATCAACCAGTTTTCTTTGAGAGCGGTCCCTCCTGGGGATGTGATTTTTTAGTAAAAATGATTAAAAAACACTGCAAATTACAGGGTTTTATGCACATGAGGGCTCTGAAACCCTGGTGAAATTCAATTTTTTACTCATAATTTTAGCTTGATGGTTCCCAAACACTGACAGGCATCAAAAAACCAAAAACATCAAAAGCCCATGTACACCAAACACTGACAGGCATCAAAAAAACCAAAAAACCAAAACTTTTCAATCTATGGGGCCAGGACTCACCAGACTCTGAGTATAGTTGCTGAAATGTTTGGTTTTTTTGGTTTTTTCAATGCCTGTCAGGATTTTGTGAGGATAGTGGTTTGGTTTTTTTGGTTTTTTGATGCCTGTGCAGGTTTGGTGGCATCAGGTGAGTGACAAACAAAATACATTTGAAGCACAAGCCACATGCTGTACCTCAATTTTGTTGCAAAGCTCATCTTGGGCAACCGGTAGGATATGTAAAGCTAAGGCAGGCAAAAACAACAATGTTGTACCTGAACTTTTTTGAGCTCATGTTAGGCAATTGGTAGGATATGTAGGGCTCAGGCAAAGGTAATGATGGCTATATCGGTATTTAATACTACAGATGGTAAAGGAAATTGCTTATTTGCAATCACTATTAAACATGAATACTTTTACTTTCTGCATGATAAAGGGTGTCATCAAAAAAACCAAAAAAACCAAAAGCCCATGTGCACCAAACACTGGCAGCAGGCATCAAAAAAACAAAAAAAACAAAATTTTTCAATCTATGGGGCCAGGCCTCAAAGGACTCTGGGTATAGTTGCTGAAATTTTTGTTTTTTTTGGTTTTTTTGATGCCTGTCAGGGTTTTGTGAGGATAGTGGTTTGGTTTTTTTGGTTTTTTTGATGCCTGTGCAGGTTTGGTGGCATCAGGTGAGTGACAAACAAAATACACTTGGAGCACAGACCAAATGCTGTACCTCAATTTTGTTGCAAAGCTCATCTTGGGCAATCGGTAGGATATGTACAGCTAGGGCAAAAATAACAATGTTGTACCTGAATTTTTTTGAGCTCATGTTAGGCAATTGGTAGGATATGTAGGGCTCATGCAAAGGTAATGATGGCTATATCGGTTTCTAATACTACAGATGGTAAAGGAAATTGCTTATTTGCAATCACTATTAAACATGAATACTTTTACTTTCTGCATGATAAAGGGTGTAGTGATGGCGCAGTGAATACTCATGCTTGTGAACCTTCATTGGGCATGATTCTGTAGCATCAGCGTTCCTTTCATAAGATGGCTTTACCCATTGATATAGTAATACTGCAAATGGTAATTTGAATTGCTTATTAGCCATATTGTAAGGCATCAATACTAGTAAATGATGACTGCACTAGTACTATGGTACCACCACTGCTCATCAATATTGATCTCTATCAGCCATGTAGAATTCAGCATCAATATCATCATTATATGGTGAATGGTGGTAATATCGATAGAATATTACTAGTTTTTATTGAGCATAATGCTACACATGAACACTATTATCACACGCGCAAGAATGGTTAATATTTGTTATCAATCATGGGGTTATATTATTCATCACACAAACATCATCAATCATTCACTGATCAGATTGGTCTTCTACAATGATGGTTAACACTTTCGGAGCATGGTATGAAAGTACCAATGCCATCATCATCAAACATCATAACATTGATACTTTTGATTCATAGTTGAAAAAACTCTAAATGATAACCCACAGCATTCCAATCTCAACCATCATTAATCATATAAGAATGATACTGCTGCTGCATACTCATAGCTCATAGGGTCAACAATGATTAGAAATCATTGTGCCTACTTATCCCATCAGATGTGATTTTTGCTGTTTTAGCAGGGTTTTAGCCACTGTTTTGAGAGAAAACATTGTAATTTACAGTGTTTTATGATGATTTTTATTGAAAAATCACATCCCCAGGAGGGACCGTTCTGGTTTCTTTTTAGGCGGAAGCTTCTAAGAAGATGATGGTGTGGATGATGGTTGAAGGTGATGCTGATGGTGTTTTTTCCCTTCTGGTGTTTTTTGTTTCTGGTGTTTTTTCTTTGGGTTTTTGTCTCTAGTGTTTCCTGTCTCGGGTGTTTTTTGTCTTTGGTGTTTTTTGTCTCTCGTGATTTTTTGCTTCTGGTGATTTTGTGTCTCTGGTGTTTCTTGTCTCTGGTGTTTCTTGTCTCTGGTGTTTTTGTCTCTGGTGATTTTGTGTCTCCGGTGTTTTTTGTCTTTGGCAATTTCTTGTTTCTGGTGATTTCGTGTCTCTGGTGTTTCTTGTCTCCGGTTTTTTGTCTCTGGTGGTTTTGTGTCTTTGGTGATTTTTTGTTTCTGGCCTTTTTTGTCTCTGGTGGTTTTTGTCTCTGGTGATTTTTGCCTCTGGTTTTTTGTCTCCGGTGATTTTGTGTCCCTGGTGTTTTCTGTTTCTGGTAATTTTGCGTCTCTGGTGTTTTTTGTCTCTGGTAATTGTGCGTCTCTGGTGTTTGTTGTCCCTGCTGATTTTGATTCTGGTGATGCAGTTGACTGGTTATGTCATTGGTTGGTGATGCAGTTGATTGATGGTGTGATCAATTGGCGATGCATCTGTTTGGTGATGAAATTGACGGGTGATGTATTTGATTGGTGATGTGATTAGTTCGTGATGTATTTGATTGGTGATGTAGTTGATTGGTGATGTTAACGATGGGTTTTGCAAGTGATTGGTGATGCATTTGTTTGGTGATGTGGTTGGTTGGTGATGTGATTGATTGGTGATGTAGTTGGTTGGTGATGCAGTTTATTGGTGATGTGTTTCTTTGATTGGTGATGAATTTCTTTGATTGGTGATGAATTTCTTTGGTGATGTGATTGATTGGTGACGTAATTGATTGGTAATGTCTTTGGTTGGTGATGTAATTGATTGGTGATGCGGTTGATTGGTTATGTCATTGGTTGGTGATGCAGTTGATTGATGGTGTGATCAATTGGCGATGCATCTGTTTGGTGATGAAATTGACGGGTGATGTAATTGATGTGTGATGTGATTGATTGGTGATGTATTTGATTGGTGATGTGATTGATTGGTGATGTTGTTGATTGGTTTTTATGTATTTGATTGGTGATGTGATTGATTGGTGATGTGATTGATCGGTGGTGTGATTGATTGGTGATGTAGTAGATTGGTGTTGTATTTGATTGGTGATGTGATCGGTTGGCAATGCAATTGGTTGGTGATGTGATTGATTGGTGATGTAATTGATTGATATTGATTGGTAAAGTGATTGGTTGTTGATGTGATTGATTGGTGATGTTGTTGATTGGCGTTGTGATAGATGATTATCATCATCATCATCATCATCATCATCATCATCATCATCATCATCATCATCATGAACATCCAAGAACCTGAGCAATGCCTGACTTTTGCTAGTGTAAACCTGCATTGTTGGATACTTTCCAACATCTGATCTGCACAAACGACGCGAACCCGCGAGGTGTTCTTAGATTTCTCTCTTGAAACTGCACGTTTCGCCACAGCGAGGTGTGATTTTCCGATCATGTTATTTTGCAACAATATAGAAAAACTCGGGCAAACCGTCATTTTTTTTACAATTTTCACTTCCAAATGTGCTTTTCGCCTAGGCGAGGTGCAATTTTTTGCTGACCCATGTCCCGAGCGACCTCTGCACCTGCCGTTTTACAGACCCTACCTTCTGACACATCCCTGACCACAAAGCCTTGTAAAACACAGCATTTCGCTCATTTTCTACCCGCTCACTTCGCACCGGTGTAACTATCTCTCTGATCTTACTAACTGACTGACTGCAGCAACTTTCAATATGTCGGACGTTTGGACTTCCAAACTTCCTTCGATGATATTGCGAAAGGATACAGTAACGTTCTTTCGAATGTCACACAAAGACGGAAAGCAGAACCAAAAAAGGCTTCCATGTTTTTGCGTCTTCTCAAAGGGGCAAGGGGCAAGGGCGAACACATCTGAACACATAACTCAAAATGGAGGCAGGTAGCTACAATTAGGCAACCAATGGCAACACCAAAGCCTGCTTCAAACATGTAGTGCTACAATTTCAGTTGCACAACCCTGTAAATCTCAACAGGCACAACAAATGCAACCTTCCAACCTCAACATGGAAATCTGATGGTTCACTTCACTGCCTATACTTCTTTGTCAAGGTCTGACTCATTAGGTCCCACTTTTCGGGCATGTGACTTTGCTAGCTGACCTGGAGGGTTGATTATGTTGATTGATTCATTGTTGACATGCGTATTACACAAATGGCTCCAGCTGGGCTGGAAGAATATATGATATTCCCGACCTGCAATCACGAAAATGTGATATTGAAAGACATCTGGAACAGCATGAGCAATACTACATGTTTTTCTTCGCAACCCCCTCGTGGAATCAACCCAATCCAAAGCACATGTTTTCAACAAACGGCAACAACTACAGCGAGAATAGTTGCACCAATAGCTTTCTTCCCATCTCAAGAAAACTGGATTCTCATTTCAAAAAATAGTTTAGTTCCCAACCTCACACCGGATTCCGCCCCCCAAGTCCCCGGGCCATCTGCAGCCATCTCTCCCAATGTTTCGGGATCTTTCCGCACGAAATGGCGCACGGCGCCAAGGCGGCCGTGCTCCGCCGCGTCCAGGATGCCAATGCCTCAGAAAACGAGCAGAAGAAGAACCAGGTGACGCGGGACAAGTCATGACTTTGGGCTGTCGGATGAACGGATTTCAACAAAGTCAACAACTTCTGTGAGAAAGGATGGGTACTGGGTCCCGGGTCTGACTTTTCTGACGAGCAATATTGAAAACACCAAATACAATTTCTGGAGTAACCTGAATTCTCAAGAAGTACAGTTGCAAGGAATTTTCCAAAGTGAATCAAGTCTTTGACTCTCGCGGAGTGGGCCGTTTCCGTGTTCGAATTCACCTGAAATCTGCATTTGAGAGCCTGGCAATCCAAGGCTTCCCTGCCATCTTTAGCCTCGAATGCATGATGAGAGTCAAACATCAAGAATTTGCATACAAAATAAACATGAGACATGACATTACACCATCATGAAGAACATGTTTTTCTTCTATTGGCCATCGGTTTCGTATCAACCTTCAAGAGTTCTGACGTGTATCACTTAGCACCACCATACAGAACAGTGCGCGATGAACAATCTTCAAGCTGAGATCAACTCAGAGCATAGCCACCTGAGATCCTGACCTTGTCAAGGTCAACGATTCCCTCGTTTTCGATCGCTTCTTCAAGGAGGTCACGGAAAAACGTCAGCAGCTTCTCGTTCTGCTCCATGTGCTGGGCGGAAGGGCCGGACGGTACAGCGAAACATACCCTCAGCATCAATGATTGAAGCTCCATGTCCTGGTGGAATGGAAGGCTGAACAGTACGAAACATACCATGCGCAGAAATGATTCAAGTTCTCTCTCACACACGCCCTGTCCAGGTTTACACAGCATTCCACAGCCACCCCGACCTCCAGATTGAAGTCTTTCACCAAATCATTGATGAAAGCGACTTCAAGCAGCTGGGGATGGGCAGCCCTGAGCAGTTGGAGGTCGTCTTGCCAAGCCTGGCAGAAACGCCACACGAAGCACCACAAGGCTTTTCACTCGAAAACTCTTCCATCTCCGACGTGACAAAGCAGCTGCTGGGGCATGGTCAATCACCTACACCACTGATGGTGACTCAACGGTAGCTCACAGATTAGCACCTGTGATGCTCAGCAAAGGAATCCTTTCAAGGAACAGCCCGATCTAAGGTCAAATTCGGTCACCCGAGCCTTTAGCAAACCAAGAGGCAACAATTCACACAACTGGGAAACGTTTGTGCATGATGGACCACACTGTTCTGTCCACAAACACATTCTAGACTTTGTGCTAACTTTGAAGGGTGGGGTGTGAAAGCACTTGGGATGGAAAAAATGGAAAGCTGCCAGCAGCGGCCTCCAACCAAATCTGCTTGGCCTTCAAGAAGTCGGGTTTTTTGAGGAATCCAACTAGTTTCTTGCCCAAGTGGGGGGCCACGCACGCAAGCAACGGCTTGAAAAAAGAGAATGTTGCCAAAACTTGGGCCGCCGGAATAACCAAATTGACTACAAGCACAAAGCCTGAGCCACCTTCCACACATAGGAAAATGGCCGAGAGGAATGCTTGTGGGATGTTTTCAATACACAGCAACTGCCTCTTAGTGGGCGTGCACTGTTTGTACATTAAAAAGAGCACTGCAGGCCGCAGCTTTCCGAAGAAGTTCAGTGCTGCAGATCGCAACTTTGTGAAGCAGTCTTCTACATCTGCGCCTGGTGCGGCTGCGGGCTCTGGTAGCGCCAGCAGTACTGGTATGTAGCAGCTGGCCAGTTCTGCGAGGGTGTTATCATTGCTGAGAAAATGTGCATGGATGAGCAACAAATACACCCAACTGAACACACCCATCACGCGCATTTCCAAATGTTTGCTCTGGAAGCATAGCCCCGCGAAGATCGTGTCCTTCAATGTGTCGAAGTAGTCTGAGATGAAAGGGGTGAGTCCGGGAACCGCCGCCTCAGCAAAGGCAATCAACGCAAACTTTTCGCCCATACGCAGCCACCTCACAGCGAATACAGACTGTACCAGGAAGGACAAGCAGCCCAAGCTGAAAAGCAGGAGATAGATCTCCCAGTCCAAACCGACTGACTACAAAAAACAAGCGGCCTGCCGTACTAGCCGCGGCTGTGCAAGCGAATGCAATCGACACCAAGCGACGCTGCAGTGGCACGCTCAATCCTTCACCGCCGTGGCCGGCAAGAGACTCATATTCAGCGCGCATAGCAATCCTCGGCGAGCCGTTGGCATGCAACCTTCGACGGGTTACCCTTGGTCCAAGTACCATGGTGGCGGTGCCAAGTACCACCGTCACCATGAAGAGGATCACCAGCGCAGACACAAAGAAGTGGCCACGCTGCTGTGTCTCATCGCTGCTCAGCTCTTTGATCTCATCCACAGTTGGGAGAAGCACTTGCGGCGGATCCACCAGCCACTGAGGAGCTTGAGGCCAGTCTCCGTGAAGCAGTTTTTGGCACCAATGGATTGGTGCCAGTGTGATGTTTATCACATCTGGCACGGGGACTGCCTGGGCTGACACCGCCGTGGAGGCAACGATCAAGGGGAGCATGGCAGGGATGGCACACTCGTGGCTGGCAACTGCTGGGCTTTCAGAGGCTGAAGTGGCTGTAAACATCATCTTTCATAGTGGAACTGCCATGATTTCTCTCTTCCCAAAACTGCAAGAGGAGACTTTAGGACACTTTCTTTGCCAGGCCTCTAAGATTTCAGAACCATCACTTGATATCAGAAAACACAAGCAAAGGAATTGTTGAAGTGCCAACAGTTCCTTGTTGCACGTCCACTGGTGCAAATTTCCTTCAACTAACACTTAGAGCTTGCTGTAACAAATCGCTCGAATCATCTCCCGCAACCTCACAGATACGTAGCTACCGCTTACACTTTAAGACTTTCAGCAAAGAAAAGAATTCAGTCGACAGATTCAACAAGAATCTGGCCCAGCCTCTCAATATGCAGCATTTTTTTCCAGGATGGTCCTTCTTGTCAAACACTGATATTGAACCCAAACCACCATCCAAAACTCTCTGTGGAGTTGGTCACTGACTCTACAATTATATACATTGACTGGGCCAAGCTTTTGGCCCTTCGAATTCCAAATGTGAAGCCAATTTTGGCATCGAATCAAATGCAAATGTTGCATATTGCACATCGCACAAACGAGGGCAGAAATATCCACCAACTGCCGAGAGAGAAGGAGAGAGAACAACGTGCACATCCACCTTTGTTGCTCAAGCTAATGGCATTTAAACAGTTACTGAGGATCGTGCACGCTGAGTTCACATCAAAACTCCTGATGTCATCAGGTTTGGGGATCTAAAATTACAAAGAGTTTCAGTCATACCTGACATATTTCAAAGGCAACACCACCTGAACCGCCTATGTTTCAAGACCAAGTCTCAATTTCGCAATGAAACAATTTAGAGACCTGGATGCCCTGAAGCCGTTGGGACGCATGCCGTGGTGGCATTCGCCAGTTCGTTCGACTTTCGATGAGCTTGCTGGCAATGGTATCGCAGCCCACCCAGTGCCATGACAACTTCAGTGGTTCCGACCTCGTTGAGAGGGAAGGTTCCTTGGCTTCGGCGGAAGAGTTGTGGCACTGAATAGCTTCAAGCTCAAGCAAGCACTGGTCACTTGAGTACTTCCAGAAAACAAAATTGAAGATTCAACCTCTCACCGCAACCAGTCAAAATTAGACATCCTGCATGGTGGAAGAACATGAGTTTTGTCAAAGTTTCCATGATTTATATAAGCAAAACATAGCAAATAAACAGCAACAATTAGGTCTTGGAAGATTTCTCGAGGATCTCTATAGATCCGGAACCCAAAAAAACAATGGAAACATCTAACAGTGATTGAAAGCCAGGGAAAAAGACACACAAATGACATCTGAGGAGAATTGAAGACAAAAACAATAAACTCTCAAGAATAACAAACCACCCTTCACGAACCAAGAAACCAACCCGGGGAAGAAAGACCATGCCAACAAATACAACACACAATGAAAAGCACGCCAAAACAATCAAACCAGATAGGATAACAATTACGACAGAAACAAAGTGAAACGCAGCAACAAACCACCAAAATAAACAGCAGTGTACTGTCAAGATTTCATCTTCTCCCTAACTTGATGTTCGGTAGAAAGCTGTGGCTTCCCTGGTCAGGTGCCCACTACTACTGTCCTCACCCTGTTGCTTTTCCGCCACTATTTGCCCTTTGTGTGACCAATGGCATGGCTATCATGTAGTGGTTGTGATCTTTGCAAACTGCTGCCACGTGGTTGTCTTGCCAAAAAATAAAGGGCTTGCCAAATTTCTCTCACTGATAATCGTGAATTTGCAAAGAACTGAGCTTGCAAGGTTGGCCAACTACAGCGCTACCAAGGCGCCAGAATGCTTGATGCAATGAGCTCGCTTGCCGAAGAAGATGCTAAGCACAGTGAGTGCAACTTGTGATCTCGAAAGCGAAAGTTCTGTATCAAGATGCGCTGAACCAGCTCGACCAAGCCCAACAACATACCATCGGCCATGGGATGGGCATTGGGTCCTTCGCATCAGGTGGTTTGAAATGTGGTAGTCGAAGCAAGACTACGATGGCAGCTCCAGGGGGGTTCCAACATGTACGGATGAAAGTCGTTGCAACAAAACTTTGAGCTAAATGTCTACATGGCTTTGGTCTGGCTATGAGACCAGCTACAGGGTGGTAAACTTGACCACTAAAACCAATCGGCAGGAACAGGGTCAGCAACATGAAAATCATTCCGCCAGGAAAATATTAAAGAACTATCAAGAAAAACTCATGGACTAAAGCCAAAGAAAGATGCAATTCCTTGACGGAGTGTGCCACGGTGAGGGAAGCCACGCTGAGGGAAGTCGCTCCATTGCTGCACCAGCCATCCCATCCAGCTACTCAAGATGGAGACGTCATGCTGCAGGTGGCCTGTCTGAAGGAAAATGTGAAAAGCCATTGAATCAAATGGCTCGCACGTGTGGATACTGCATCTAAATGTTCACACCAGCTGTGTGCCAATTTCATGGAGACACAAAAGCTCTACTTCATTTGGACGCAACAAAGATCAAGGACCAACCTCTTCTTTATTAATTGAAGTATCTTGAATTTGTCTTTTTTCTTTCCAAGCTGCAACCAACATGCTGGAATTGCGCCACATGAGCACAGGAAAGCGGATAGCCAAAACATGGCCCAGGATGGCAACATGTTCAACTGCAAAACTTTAGAGTTTGTACCCAACCTTGACAACATCAATAGACAAACTTCTGACACTTTGTGATTGCATCCTGGCGATGTGCACTACTCTCCCCCAAAGCATCCGGCCGCTGTACACTTGTGACTTTTGGACGACATCGCTGCCATTTTATCCGGATTCCAAGGACGGGAGCATGCAAACAGTTTCTTGGATGCTACAGTCGCAGAGTACTGGGTGGGAACTGAATGATTGATGAACAACTGCCATTCCTTGTTCTATCATCTTTGTGACTTCGTGTGTGTACCCCGTGCTCTACCACTGCAGCAATGAAACTGTAATTGTTCGAATACTTGCCTGCATGTCCCCCAAAAGAAACAACAATACAAAAGAGTGACAATATTGAGCGACCATAGAGTATCCAAGCTCCTCGGCGTGTGAGGTGGGCACATGGGAATGTAGCTGAATGGATAGTGCACATGTTTCGTTCAGACTTCCGTTGCAACGCGGATTTTGGGCACATCTGCATTGTAGATTGAACAACCTCCAAACCCCTGAGACCTGGCAAAAAGGGAAAGTAGAAGAAAACATGAGAGCCAAGCACATGGAGAAAACAAGAATCGTTTTGTCCAACGTGACTCGGCGCAATCCCGTCCTTGAAAGTGAATGTGTCTTCCTGGGTCAGTGTGACATGCACCGCATTGGGCAACTGAAGATCCGAGAATTGTGTTCTAATCTTGCTTGCGATCAGTATCTAATCATCTGACCAGTATGTGGTGCACACCTTTCTAAGGTGTAACGTGTAACCTAGTGACCATTTGAAATGGAAACAATTCGGAACAGGAAGCCTCTTCATGAAACTAATTTTCATAGATTCATTTTTGGTGGTTCTGCATGTTTGACCTCGTAATTGTTGATGTTCGATACGGATTTCAGAACAATGGTGCGGTTGATTTCAGCATCAAAGATGAGATTACAAAATCAAGAAGGCAGCGAACATGTCTAACAAGCCAAACAGGAGGAAGCTAGAGTCGGGTGCATTAATTTTGGCACAACCGTCTGTTGTAGATCTGCACAAGCTAGTTGATGGTTTTGAACATTCATGCCAATGGCTAATGTTGTTGTTCAACATTATAACATTCTAAACCTGAACAAATCTGTAGTCAGTTCAACCATTCCTAGCATTGTTGGGATTCTGATGTCGGATTTAATTAGCAGCACACGGAGCGTAAAAAGAGCTCGGTGCGAGAGAATCAGCTTTGTACCTGGCTAATCGCCACATGAGACACCACTTAGGTTGTCTCATTCTGGATCTCTCATCTGCCTCCTGGATGAGTTGAAACCTCTCCACCACAGGGTGCTTCCTGCAAGGAACCCAGGGCTGGGGCTGGAACTTCCAGGTCTCCTTGCGGCACCACCTCCAGCTGCTGGTTGCATCCCAAATCCAACCAGAAATGATTCGCCCTCTTTGAACTTCAAAAATTCGCAGTTTCCCCATGTTTCCCCAAGTTTCTCCATGTTTCCGTCTGGTCGTTTATCGGGGGTTCATCAGTCTCTGACTTCATATAAACGAAAATGAACATTTGATACCACTTTTGTATGAATGATGATGATGATGATGATGATGATGATGATGATGATGATGATGATGATCAACTGCCCGGTGCACAGCTGCATCAACGTGGTGGGAACTGCCCGATGGCGGTGACATATGCCCCACGGTGACAGGCATGACCTGAACATGGTCCTTGTGCTGAGTACAGAGATTGAAATCAGTTGTTTAAACTGAGTATCAAATAATATCACAGATTATCAACAAGATGATCAAAACTATCGATACATTCAAGCACATCTGATGCAATGTATTTCAAGTTTTCTGAGATGTCTGAACTAACGGCTTCAATGTGAAACTGGCCCCGTTGTGTGGTGGTTAAAGCTTCTCCCCCTCCACTCGAAATCCACTGCTGCCCAAAAAATACCGACAAGCACCATAGATCAGCACTCACCGCAGCCCTTCCGACAACACTTCATGCTTGGCAGCTTGGCAGCTTGGCAGCTTGGCAGCTGGGAACCCCAACCCTGAGATCCAACGGAGTTGCGTGGCAGTGGCATCCAAGCTCAAAACCTCGGAGAGTGGGCCCTGACACGTAGGGATGCTACTCTCAAGATGGGTTTTCCAGCCGAAATCTGCCATTGGCCAACGAACCAACCATTGACCTACCATTTATCCATGAACCAACCATGCTATTGATCTGATACATCTAAACAGATTGAATTGTGAATGCGGTCAGTGATGGTACACATCTATAGTCAATACATTTGAACAGTTTTCATTGTGAATGCGGTCAGTTGCTGTACCCAACATCGAGTTTTGAGTTCCCAATATCCATAGGTAACTGGACGGTCAGGCTTTTATCTGAGATCATTTGAGAAATCAGCACGAAACCAGCACAACCATAACCAGTAATGAACATTGAATTTGGATGTAATTTCGTCTAATTCAAATTCCAGAAAACCAAAGTAGCTATCAGCCACCACATCGCGGTACCGGGGGGAGTGGTGGTTTCTGTTGGGCAAAGGTTCACATCATGGTCCTGACCTGGGATTCCCATGGATTCCCACAGTGGTGCTGGGGGTAAATCTTGATAAGAAATGATAAGAATGACTTTCTTGGCGGCAGATACTGTTACGAATGACTTTCTTGGGGGGCAAACCTCGCTACGAATGACTTTGCGATGTCAGAAAGAATGAGATCGAAACCTTCATAACATCCAATGTATTCATTCTCACTCGACGAGGAATATTACTCTAGGACCTTGACAAACAGTAACCAACAAGCCTGAAAATAATGCACAGCATCAAGTCTGTACCTATGATATGATGAAAGACGTTGCAAGCGTTTTGATCCCGAAGGGTGGGTCAGAATGACAGCTTCAATGTCTGAATGAACGCTGCAGCGGCAATCTTGGATTTTATGCGGTGATCGACCGTGACTTTCACCTGAAATCCACTGCTTTGCTGCGAAAATGTCACCAGCAATCCCTGGATTACTGGCGCCACTGCGCAGTGCCTCTTTGGCTCGACGGATGGATCTAAAACTCTGTGCATCTCAAAAAAATCTGGTTGATGATGGTCGATGATGGTCGATGTTTGATGTAATCACTGCTTCACCCCTACGAGCCGATCCAAGCATCGCATCTGGCACCATGACAGGCCCCTGGCAGCTGGGAACCCCTGCCCCTGAGATCCAACGGAGCTGTTGCATCACCGACCTCAGAGAGGAGTTTTGGACCTGCGGGGGACGGGCCCTTGGCCAATGAACCCATCGTGGAAACTTGCCCATCGCTGTACCTGGGAAAGATCAACCCACAAAATCGTCGGTTTTCTGCTGAAAATGGACCCATCATCATGGATCCAAAGGGATCTTAGAGGTGAAGGTTTTCAATGTCAAGAATGCTCGATATTGCCTTCTGACATTGACGCCCTTAATCAATCGTGAAAGCCATTATCAACCCACACCACCACATGTACTTAAAATCAATGATTACTCCCCATTGATCCATACATCTTGCACCTGGAAAGATTGACAAACCCTCAACAATGACACTCCCAAAACAAGACTTAAATCAACAACGTTCAAAGCAAATGTTTCATAAAGTTTCTACGTAGTGACCACGGTGACTTGAGTACTCAAAATATGCTGGGATTTTCTATAGTTGGGATCTCTTGCAGACTTTGAAGATAATTGGTGACAGCAACTGGTCAAAAAACGATACGTGTGGACAATTGGATGTTGTTCCGACTCATGCTTTCAGCAACCCATTTCCCACAAACTCATTGGGGCTCCCTGAAAGGTAACACAGTTGCAGGCTCCCAACGGGAACCGCTTCGCACCTGGGTTCCGAGAAGTTCAACAAGTTCAACCCTGGGAGTGATTGGAAGGTGGCTGTTGACATCTGATGTAAGCTGATTCTGAAGATCTGTGAAGATCCCATGTTGACACTGGTCAACGCTCCCAGAAAAGATATCCGGGGCAGCCCCATTCCCGTGAGAAACACACCCATCGACCTGGGGGGCCATGCCTGTTCGCAATCCAGGTTGTCACCCCACCCAAAACGGTCTCAATATATGTGTCAATTGTCATGTTGTTAATGATAGGTTTACTTGATTTTGTTCAATTTTGTTCATGGCATCTGGTGATTCCAAGGTGAAAAACACATCCATCCAACCACCGGCCGTTCCCAGCGTTCCCCATTGCAGGTCCACCGTTGCCCTTCCCCACCCGTCACCTTGGTAGGGCTTGGATCAGCTGGTGCTACCTGAGAGCCAGGGAGCTGGAGCAACGAGCTCCGACTCATGGGTTGAATGCTGCAACTTGGCAGGTCTTAAGTCCTGAAACAGTTCAACCTGGTGGTTCAGATTGGGTCGAGTTGGTTCAACTTGGTTCAAGTTGGTTCAGGTTGGTTCGAGCTGGGTTAAAACCTGTCAAAACCCACTGCTTCGATCTTTTGAACTAACCAACAGTTTGGATAGGAAGGCAAAACAAAATGAACAGCTTAGGATTTGAACTCTAACAATGTGGTTTTCAAGCTAGCTTGTTGGTCGTCTGGTCTTTTTCCTGTTCTAGGTCATTCAAATCCCATTTTGCAACCACAGCTATGATGACGATATCGGTTGGACATTGGTGACAAGAACCAATGCGATTGAAGCGGCACTAGCCAAGTCTTTTGCCACCCAGCAGTCAATCGTTGGTAAGCATTTCTTCGCCAACCGCAAATCTACAGCATCGGCACTGGCTGCATCTCCAACCCCTGGGTGCACCCACGGCCCTTCCCCAGCATTGGTTGGGAGCTTGGGCGCCTGCCATTCATGGAATCCGGTGGTTGGCTTCGCCCTGGTCAACCCTCATGGACGAAAATGGGTGCCCTTATGGGTTGATGGTAGTTGATGGTTGTAACCAGTGGGTTGATATTGGTTGATGGTTATAAAAATTTGAGCCAGTCGGATTTCAAAGTTGGTGATTTGTCGATGGCTTGTAATTGTTTTGGTTACCCCATTCGTGACGGTTCTTGGTTTCAGTTTTGGAATCACAGTCGGTCAAACTTGATAGCAAGGTCAAAAGTTCGAAACCTTCTTGTCAAAATAACAACTTTCAAATGATTTCAGATGATTTCAATTGAGTTTCAAGAATAAGCGGCATACCTTTGTTCAATGCTAGATCAATCATATGAAATCATACTGATGACTAGTGATAAATCATAATCATATTAAATCATACTGAGTCAAACCACCTAGCTGTTCAAACCATCCCCTTCTCGCTGAGTTCCAGTCGCCCTGAACGTCCCCGAGCTGCGGAGGGCCTTCACAGTGGCTGCACTGCCAAGGCTTCGACGTTGCGACGTAGCATGGCCTTTCGCGGAAGCGCATCGCCCGTGCACGGCTTCAGAGTCCAAGGATGGCTGGGCGGTTTCTGGAAGGTGGTGGACCCATGATGACGAATGATGCTTGATCACTTCATCACCATTGAGAAATCCATTCAAATCTCATGATAGAGATTGTATACGTGGTTGTTCTCTCAAAGGGGTGGACGCCTTTATCATCACCCATCGATCATTGAACACACTATGTAGGGGATTTTGGGGTCCACTAGTTTAAGAAGCACCCTTATCTGTGTATTTCTAGAAGTGCTCAACTTCACTGTGGAACGGGCTGCCGCTAATTTTCAAGAGATCAAAAGTGAACGATCCTTTCGAAATGCAAGGCAATTCACCTCCATAATGAGTGGTGCATAACGTTTTTACTGGCCTGAAGGAGCAATAAAATGAATCGCTCAACCCCCGGCAAATAGTCTTGAAGGTACTTTCTCCATTCTGCAGGAAATACGTTCATCAGACTCGCAGTCTATTTCTTGCAACTTCCAATCTCCAACTCGAGGGTCAGGTTGGCAAAGTAAGTTCGGTTACACAAACATAAAACAACCGTCATAAACATAAAACGACCATCATATCGATGAACTGCAATCCGCAAGCATCTCACGTTTAAGTTTCAACGAGTTGATGAGCAATAGAAACAGTGTATGTTAAATGCTTGGCTCCAAGTCGTTTTGCTAACTCTGTGCTCCTCCCCCAAGGCACCCCTGAAACGAGCCAAGCGCAAAGATGATGTTCCAGAACTGGGCAAACTCCTGCGCCAAAGCTACCCAACGGACATTGAGAAAACCAGCATGTCATGGGCTAAACAGTTTTTTCCAGTGCTTATTGGAACCTCAAATTGTTGGACATTCCGTTCCAAACCATGGCAAACTAACTTTTTCCATATCCTCACAACACAACAACCAATGCGCACATGTGCAACGGCTCACGGCTCACAGTGTCAGTGAGCATCCATCTCACCGTGCACTTCTCCGGTGTCTCCTCATCGTCATCGCGTCATTGCAGCAGGACCGTCCCAGCGACTCAGGAAACTCTTCATGTTCTGCCCCTGTCACTCTGAGCATGTCTACGCTGGGCCATTGGGATGATTGTGTGTGCCATGGTGGCAGCGGATGTCCAGGTGCCACTGGTCTTTTCTGCCTTGTGGACACCATGCAGCTGTTACTGGAAGCCGCTTGAGCCCGAAACACGAACGATTCATCACTTGGGAGGGCCCTCAGCCAGAAAACATTTGTCCAAGGAAGCCTTGTGGCGTGCTTGAAGTGCAGCTTGCAACAGCCAGGTCATAGGGGCGTCTATCTGACAACACCAACCAGGTCACGAATCTGAAGGTCTAACATCACGCAACGTGCAAGACCAGAACTGCATTAGTCGCCTGTTGCGCAACCTTTTCGAGCGCAGTTGGCATACAATCAAGTCGTACATTGGGCACCGCAATGCACGATGCGATTTCATGGCATCCTGGTTCTTACTTAGGATAGATGTGTGATATACATCACGGCTTGCCTTGCATTGATGTAGAGTTGAGATGGTAGAATCCGATGTGTTGCTGAGTGATGTTTTGGTATCGTGCATTGCGATTCTATGTTGTGATTTGATGCTTAGCGAGTCTTGGCGAATGTTGGCGACTTTGCGCTGGCACCAAAGACAAAAGCAAGGCCGACTAGAGAATTCTGACCTGGAACTTATGAGATTGAACCAATGACTTGGAATCATTGCGTCATGTTTTGATAAATGTACAGTTCCAAATCTGCATGGATACGTGACCGATGTCAGGTACTATGCCAATCATCAAAGTTCCAGGCGATGCCTCCAGTCTGAGATAGGCTGGTGCGAAATCAGGGCCTGCCACGGGGAGGCACATCCGTCCGTGTTTTGGTTTGACCATGCAGCTGTGATTTCATGTTCCGGTCCGTGGGCACCGAGCAGAATCCAGCAACAACAATGGCCACCTTCAACATGAAGCATCTGTGCTCGCAAGTCCTTCTTGGACGTTGGTTCAAGCACATGACAAAGTAAATCAGTCCTTTTACGAAACGAAGATTAAACGATGACATTGTATGATGATCCAGTGACTCAACAAGGAAAACCTGGTGATGAATCAATCCTTACGATTCCTCACGGCATTTCCACCCTTCATTTCACTTTGGAATTCTCTCCCAGGGTGACCCTTTCTAGCGTTCACGATGCCTTGCATCCGGTGGACAATCTCATCTTCTGGCCTGCACAGCTCGGTGGTCGCTTGACGTGCCATGGGTTTCCCATGGCGACACATGGGGATACATCAAAAAGACCAAGCGAAGAACTTAAAATGACCCTGATGCAATCCTGTGGGTGAACAGTGGTGAAAAGGAAAAATTGCCTTGCAGAAAGCCATCAAACCTTCGGGGTTGTCGCTTGAAGGCTGTCAGCATACGATGCGGCCAAGTCACTGCGTCCTCCAACAGGCGCGCGATCTCTGATTTTCCATTCCTCCGAGCCAAATCCAGGGCTGTCCTGCCTCAGGGTAGCAATCCGACGCAGCCGTGGGCAAGACTGGTGACTGTTATGACATTTGTCATGCTCAAAAATGCAACGAGTGTCACCCATACATTGCAGTTTATCTTTTATCTGAAAATGACTGCTGGATGAAACTCCTCGTAAGTCTGTTTGTGGCTGAACTCCCCGGTGAATTATTGTGCATGAGATCTTGGCTGCACCAAGATTCAGTCAGCATTTAGGTCAACCATTGCAGCGTAGCATGTGGAAAAACTGACTGATTGTACGCTAATCATCTGTGTCGGGAAAATCTGTGAACATCTTTCAACCAAATGAATGAACTGCCGCCGATCTACACCATCAAACGTAGGTACTGGTGGTGTCCGGTATGCACGTAGTCACCACCCACCTGTACAAAGTGCACATCACGCTTGACAGTGGGGTCATTACAACATGTGAAGCCAAGCAATAGACTCAAACCACAACAACGACATAAAGCAAATCTCTTCGGATACCGAATGAATGCGCACAAAAGCAGCATGTCCCAATTCATGATCATCAAATCGCATCAAATGCAACCGGTTCAAACCCATACTGACAATATCATGTCCACATCACTGGTGAATCCCGCTCATAATATATTATCTGCGTGAACCATGAAGTCTTACCAAGGCTGATCCACAAATCACTGTCTCCAAAAACACACAGCAGCAATAGGTTGAGCAGTACAATCTCGGATGTCTTGTTCCGTGTTTCAATTTGCAGTTGGCAACACGGGCATCCAAAAAGGAGTGTCATCACTGCAGTCTTGCATTCCAACACCATGAAACGCTTGTCAAGAGTACCTGAACACATTTCATCCATTTGCATATAGCATACACGACCACAATCTCAAAAGTTGTTTAACCATGTTTACGTGGCCATCTAATCCGAATTGGAAGGCAAGAAGTGAGTACGAATCATCTTGCAAATTAAGGTAAAGGTTCGGGGGTGTATGGATAGCACGTAAGCGGAGGACCTCAAGTTGTCCATACACTGTATTTTGACCGGTGTCTATGTGGACCATCGTGCACTCCAACAATGTGTATACGCGGTTTGCTGATCACAGTCTCCAACATCGTGTTCGGTGTTTCAAGTTGCGGTTTGCAACACCGACATCCCTAATGGAGCGTCAGCTTGTTGCAGTCATTCCTCCCGACAAAATGAAATGCATGTGACCTCAATACATGAGCTCTTTTCACACATAGCATGCATGAGGCATCAATGCAATGCAACAAAACATGATTGTCAGCGTTCCGCTCTGCGCAGAAGCTTTGGGTGTGAATCGAAGAGAACCTTCGGAGACCTCAAGGATCTTCAGGTTTGAAACCACCTATGCTTAAACCACAGCTGATCAACATCTTCCATCACTCGTCTTCGGCTGGCAATCACATACGCAAAAAAGTAAAGAGATTTTCGAAACCGAATCCCACATCGGCTTGGTATGAGTTCAATTGAAAGAACTTGAAAGTATCAGAATCGTCTTTTCAATCTTTTTCATTCTTTGGTTCATTCTTTGGCACAAACCAAAATCAATCACCAAGTCTTTTCAACCTCAACCACCCGGTCCTTCACCATGATTCATCAAACATCATCAACCACACACCAACCAATCACCAACCATGTTGAGATACACTGTCATAGTCACACACTCTCTCGTACACTGCATAAGCCACTGCGCACTCCACAGACTGCCAACTCTGACTGTTGGCTCAAGTCACTGTGCAAAAGAGTCCAGAGCTGAAGTACTGACTGTGAGTGACACTGTTGGTTGTACTGGAGAAAGATCCTGTACTTTTGCATGGTAGCGGCCCCCTGACCCCAGCTACAACTGTAGAAGCCAATTGAACCAATGGCACAGACCGAAGAAGAAGGAACATGTGAAGAAGAGAGCAAACTGACACTGCCAGACAAGTTTGATGGAAGACCAGAACACTGGGAAGACTGGAGTTGGTCAGTGAAGTCGTACGTAGCACTGTGCAAGACTGAAGCAAGTGAAGCGATGAAGAAAGTTGAGAAAATTGACACTGCAGTCACTGACGAAGAACAAGAAAGACTTGAAGCTAGTGAGAAGCAATTCGGTGACGCTGGCTTAATTTGTTTTAGCCTTCAACTGCACTACCTGTTAGCTCAACTGACCACTGAAAGTGCCAGACTGGTGGTAATGAGGAATACTGAACTGAATGGTTTTGAGACATGGCGCTTGTTGAGTAGAATGTTTTCACTACCACGAACTGCACAGGATATCAGCCTACTGACAAAGGTTTTGGAACACAGGTGCAGGTCAGAACGCTTTGAACAAGACTATAGTGAATGGGAAACACTGAAGGCCAGGTACGAAGGACAAACAAGAGCACCACTGCCCAACAACGTTTTGGTGGCAACGCTGTTAGAAGGAACAACTGGCCCACTGAGACAGCAACTGAAACAGAACAAGAATACAATGGACATATGTGAAGCTGTGAGAGACGTCATCACTGCATATGGACTAGGACACAGAGTAGACCTGAGTACTGAGGACTCTGCAGGACATGCACCGATGGATGCAGACGCACTGTGGCGAAGAGGAATGAAAGGAAATGGTAAATGTTCACCTGCCGGTTGGATGAAAGGTAAAGGAAAAGGAAAAGGAAAAGTGCGAGGTTGGACTCCACTGAAAGGCAAAGGAAGAGAAAGCTGGTTCCCCTTTGGCCCACTGAAAGGAAAAGGAAAAGGAAAGAACTGGACAAGTAAAGGCGGAGGAAAACTGTCCCCCTTTTGGTCACTGAAAGGCAAAGGCCGAGGAAAACTGTCCCCCTTTGGCAAGAGTAAAGGAAAAGGAAAATGGAGCCCACCGAAAGGCAAAGGAAAAAGTGTCGGAGGAAAACTGTCCCACACTGGAACTGAAAGCAAAGGAAAAGGAAAAGAGAATAGAAGTAGATGTTGGAAGTGTAACCGACATGGACACATGGCCAAGGACTGTAGAAATGTTGCAACTGTGAATGATGATGAGTGCACTGAAAATGCGCGTGAAGGGCCCTGTGACGAAGGTAAATGGTTTGACTGGACTGATGGACTAACCGATGATGACTGGAGTTATGGTGATTACTATGACTGTTACCAGGATTCACATTGGTTGGATGATCAAGACTGGTGGACTGACTGTTGGGATGACAACTGGACTTGGGAGATGAGAAATGCTCCCACTGTGCCTCCAGCACTGCCCCGGCCTCAGAACACTGCAGTGTCCAGCACTGTTGAAAACGAGACTTGTTTCACTGCAACGAGCTCAGACGGTTTCACTGTAGGGAACACTGCAGGTTCCACTGCCACCACACCAGACGTTTCAGCTGTTCACGCCCACGCTGTGACTGAAGCTGAGACTGGTGACGCACGTGCGCACGCTAGGACTGTTTCTCCACACGTTGGTTCACACACTGCACGCGGACATGGTAGACCTAGTGTTGCAAGTTTTCTTTTGGCAACTGTTGCCGTGCTGAATTCTTTTGGTAGACCTCAAGGGTTGCCATTGATTCCAGAAACTGTTTCACACACACTGGATTTTCCAGACATGGTTTTTCAGAACACTGAGCCTGGACATGAACCACTGCATGACTCACCGATGGAGTATCATGAGAGATGTGTTGCGTCAGTTTCCAACACTGATCACTGGATTCTGTTTGACTCTGGAGCAGCTGCACACTGCTGTCCAGCTGACTATGCGCCAGAGTATCCACTGCTGCCCGTAGGATCGAATCCACCGAAGCTCATAAGCGTTACTGGGAAACCACTGAACATCTTAGGACGTAAGTTGGTTAGGTACACTGCTAATGGAGTTTTCTTCAATGTCAACTATTATGTTTGCGATGTTCCTTTCTGTTTGGTTTCTGTTGCAAGAATGTTACTGCAAGGTTTTTGGACTGTTCTTGGTAAAGACTCCTTGAAGCTAATTTCACCTGATAAGGAAACCATTGACATCACACGTTATGGCACACTGCTGTACCTTACACCTGATCTCGTTCCATGTGATTCTGAGACCATGACTGTGCCAAACCAAATGATGGAAGAAATCATGAAACGTTTTGGGGATGAACTGAACTGTGAAGGTTTGACACCAGCAAGCAATAGCACTGATGCAGTAGAACAGTTGAAAGCACTGATCAATACTATTGAGCCAAAAATCCACCACAACACTGACACGTGGCAACTGGATGCAGCAAACCGTACACTGACACGGACACACAGGAGACCCCGTAGGACAATGTTCATGCCAAGGCGCGCCGACTTCCCTGGTGAACTGAACAGGCTCAATGGAACAAGAATCACCACCATGAACTTTGGTGAAGGTGGAGTTGAAACTGTCACTGAGACTGTCAATGAACTGACAAACCAAACCGAAGTGAAAGGTGAGCGCTGGAAAGACAAGACTGTGTCTCAACTAAAGGTCGCAGGACCACTGAAGTGGAACATCGCAAAAGAACCAAGCAGGAGACCTGGAGCCTCCATGACTAAACCAGTTCTTAAAGAGCATGACAAAACAATGCACGACACTGAGAAGCCGCCGTATTCACTGCCACACACAGCAGATGATGTTAGACTCGTCACTGACAGACCGTTGGCGCGCAAAACTTGGGATGATGAACAGTTTCGTGTTTTGCTTTTGTCACCGTTTCAGACTCCAGACCCACAGACTGGAGATGTGAGAACTGATGATCGCTGGTTTCGCACACCTGTTGCTTGGATACGTTTTCATCATACTGGGCGTAGAGAACTGTTTTATCCTGATGATAGTGGACCTGACCACTCAGAGCTAGGAAATCTTAGGATGACTATTTTCTTTCGTACTAGTGATGATCTAGATGGACATGTTCACACTGATGATTGGAGAACTGAAGACTTGACAGAACAATGGACTCCAAACATCACATGGACTGGACTGACCATTTTTGAGCGACCGGAGGAAGCGATCACTGTTGAACAAGAAACTCAGGACAAAGCTGCCAAAACTGCAAAAGGATCTCCTAGTTCAAGTGAGCCTACTGCCCAGCAACGAGCTAAGCACTGCCTAACGCACTTGCCCTGCAGGTCATGGTGTGAACACTGCGCGAAGGCAAAAGGCAAGGAAAGGCAAAGTAGGAAAAACACTGATCGACAACCTGTGATTCAAGTTGGTTATTCCATTGTTTCAACTGGCAAGGAAACTGAACCAAGAACCGTTTTGAATGCTGTTGATGTTCAAACTGGTTTGTCTACCTCTGTTGTTGTACCTGTGAAAGGCAGACATGCGTATAGCATGGCTGAACTGAAGAAGTTCGTGTACGAAATTGGTAGAACGTTTGGCATCATGCAGTGCGACAAGGAAACGTCATTGAAAGCGCTGGTGAACGACACTGTGAAGGAGCTAGGAGGAATGAGCGCTAGAGTAACACCAAAGGACTGGAAACAAGCGCACGGACCAATAGGAAGAATGCAGCAAACTTTGTTTGGACAAGCTAAGGCACTGCGACTGCAACTGCAAGAACACCTAGGTACTGAGATCAGTTCTGATGACTGTATCTTTCCTTGGATTGTCAAACATGCGCAATTCCTGTTGAACCGATATAGGACCCATGAGGATGGCCAAACTGCTTACTCGAAGAGATGGAAGAAGGACCATCAAACTGGTTTATGTGAGTTTGGTGAAACTGTTTTGTTTCACGTTCCTGGACAACTTCGCAACAAAGTTGACACTGCGTGGCAAGAAGGCATATGGCTAGGTAAAGACACCGAAGCTGATGAATCACTTGTTTTCGCAAATGGTTCAATTCACAAAGTTCGCACTGTCAGACTCGTAGCTCCCTCAAAGAAATGGAGCAAAGCACTGCACGCCTCACTGAACGTGACACCGTGGGATCCAAAAAGGAAAAGATGTCACTGACACTTCTTTTGTTTTGCCTCCAACACTTGGGGTTGCCGGACGTATCCGTCCGCCGCCCGGACTGGAGCGTGAAGCCACTGAGACTGGCAAACTTGAGCAAGAGACTGAACTGTCAAACGCAAACGCTGACTCAGAGTACACACTAACACTGGTTGATGATGCTGTGTCACTAAAGACATTGCCGGAAGAGCAGAATGACGTCAGACTGTCACTGACTGAACGGTCAACTGCTGCGAAACGCAAAACGGAAGACGCACTGTCAAGTAAAGACGCGCAGGAGCATAAACGCCAAACGAGCAGAGCACTGTTTGATGTGACAGACTTTACTGCTTGTGTTTCTTCTGTGACTGTTGGGAACACTGAAGTTCCAGTAGCTAGAAACGAAGACACTGAAGAGATCAAACAGGAACTTGCGCTGACTGAACCGTGCTTGTCGTTTGTTGAACCAGAGTTCACTGAAGAAGAAGTTAGGGAAGGAATGGTCACTGAGATGACATCAATGAAAAGCCTTGATGTTTCGATGAAATTCCACTGGAGCCATGTGCGCCAGAAGACATTGACAACGCGCTGGACTGTAGATGGGCGAAGTGTAGGAAAACACCGAGTAATGTTCACTGTAGGTTGGTCGCGCGAAGCTGTCTCCAAGGAGACGTGGACACTGACGAGACTTTCGCGAGCACTCCTACTCTGGTTACGCTTCGTGTTCTCCTTCTCCTGTCACTGTCCCGTTGTTGGTCAACTGTCACCTGCAATATCTCTACTGTGTTTCTTCACACACTGATAACTGAACGAGTTCTCATGAAACCACCGCCTGAATTTTACCCTATGAACAATTGCTTATGGCTGTTGAAACGCTCAATGTTCGGTTTGAGACAAACGCCTGCACTGTGGCAAACACACTTTGCGAGCACCATGGTTTCCCTGGGCTTTCACCGCTGCAAAACTGACCCAAACCTGTATTGTCACTCCCCTAAGGAATTGTATGTACTGCGTTTCGTCAACGACCTGCTGGTCTGCGGTACCCCTGACCGTACCAAAGCGTTCATTGAACAATTGTCAAAAGAGGTTTTATTAAAGGTTGAAGGCGAACTGAAGGTGAACTGAAACCACAGACTTCGGTCAACTTTCTTGGAAGAACACTGAAGCACAATGGCAATAGCATCGATGTCACCATGCCCACTGCATACATTGGTGACTTGCTTGAACTGTTTGGAATGAAGACCGTAAAGCCTTCCACATCAACTGGAACAACTGTGAAACCGAACCATGTTCCACAACCGTTGCGTCAAACTGACCACAAGCGATACAGAGCAATAGTTGGCAAACTGCTGTGGCTTGCACTGATTCGACCGGACATTGCGTACGCCGCAAGGGAGTTGTCAAGAGACCTAACTGCACCGACTACTGAAAGCGTCGCCAAGGTGAAGCACCTACTGAGGTACATCGCTGGAACTAAGGACCACTGTCAACGACTATGTCCAGACATGATGCTTTCTGACTCAGATTGCGCTTTGGACATTGACTGTTTTGTTGACTCTGATTGGGCTGGATGTAGATCTACTAGGAAAAGCACTAGCGGCACTGTAGTCCAACTGCTCAACTCAACTGTTTCGTTTGGAAGCAGAACACAAGGCACAATCGCACTGAGTTCAGGTGAAGCAGAACTGTACTCAATAGGACAAGGCACAAGTGAAGCACTGTTTGTCAGAAACCTGCTCACTGAAGCAAACTTGGCAAAAGCTGTGAACATCACTGTGCACACAGGCTCCACTGCAGGCAAAAGCATGGCCATGAGGTTTGGCGCAGGCAAGAAGACCAGGCTGTAGAGCTGAGATTCCTATATGTGCAGGAACTGGTAGTGAAAGAAATTATCCGGTTGAAGAAAGCGAACACTGAGTATAACTGCGCTGAGGTTCTCTCCAAGTACACTGACTTGTTGTTTTCTCGTTTCAAGAAACTGTGTGTTTTCACTTCATTTGACTGTTTTGAACTTTAGCACTGCCAGATGGTTTCACCAAGCTAATTGTTTAAAACATTGGCACTGAACTGAAACTCCAGAGCGCCCTCTGCTGACTGAAGGGGGAGCGCCGCGCGAGCACAGCACTCACACTCAACATACACACTGTTGGATTGTGATTGTAAAGTTTTCTTAGTCAACTGTTCAACTGCCAGCTTGCACGTTGCACGTTGTTTTCGGGCCCACTGAATTTGAAAAGACACTGAAGCCACGTTTTCTTTTTTCTGCAACTGAATTTGAGACACAGATAAGTTTGAAGCATTGGACCTGAAGTTTCCACTGCATCGATTTTCTTGGTAGCGCTGCAGCCACTGACGTCGCTGTCCGACTGTGCACTGACTGACGAATGCAAGTACCAGACTTCTTCGCTGAAGTTGAGGATGGCAACTGACACTGTAGCAACTGCTGCTGCTGCCGTCGCTGACGAGAAGTCAATACTGAATCAAACGATTCATGCAGACGTTCGCAGATCACTGCTTGAACATGCATTGGGATTGCTGAACGCGTCGCATATGGCATTGCTTTTTTTGGCAGAGCAGACTGATGGGCACTCTTCGGACTGAACTGCAACACCCGACTGTCGAAGACACTGAGATCAACCCCATTGTCCTTGACTTCGTTGCAAAGTAGACGAACTAGCGAACTGGTGACTCCAACGTCACTGTGACTATTTTCTGCTGAGATGACTGGATCACACGCATCCGCCTTTCGCGCTGAAGTTGAATACCATTACTGCTGCTAAGCTGTCACTTGTGGAAGTCTGACTGCATAGACTGGAACTGTGCATGATAGACTGGACCTC
>VSDK01011665.1:23262-35744 GCA_009767595.1 Symbiodinium kawagutii | reverse complement strand
AGCCGCCCCGTGGACTGCGGCGCCCCGTGGAAGGCGCCCCGTGGACTGCGGCGGAATTCCCCCGGGAGACGTGGCGGTGCCCGTGGCGGGGCGAGGTGCGGTTGGCGGAGGAAGTTTTGGGGAAGAAATTCTGCACGGCAACTGGCTTTGTGAAATGGATTTTGTTTGTGAAAATTGGAATGGCATCGTTGAGATTGGTCAAACAGGTGATGAAAATGATGCTTGAACTGTGAATTGGTGTGACGTGGGAACAAAGAAATGGCGGTGGCACCGTTGAGGAAGTGATGTCATGCTGGTGTGAACATTACAGTTTCATTTCTTGTGACAGCATTGCATTCCGATAAAGAAGCAGCATATATAGCCGCAAAGCAATTTGTTTGCATAATTCGAACACAGCACATCGTTGATCAGAATCGATTGCAGAAACATCACATTTTACTGTGCTGGTGTGATGTGATTGGTGCATCGCACTCCAAACAACAAGCATCAGTGGTGGCATGGACCCTCCTCTTCGTAGATTTCATGTCTGCAGAGAGTGCGCAGGGTGTCTGCTACCCATTCTGTTGATGAAAAATGTTGAATCAAACAACTCTAGAAGTGCAATTACACGACACACGTAAAGAAATCAATCAGATGGTTGTGAGACCAGAAAGTACTCCCTGGCAATCACCATTTCCATGAACATGACATTCAAAGCACTAATTTGCGGAAACAATCAGCGGGCCATGTTGACCTGTATTCGGTCAACTAAACTGTGCTCATGTTGAAGTGTGCTGTTTGATTGCTGTAGTATACTTTCATACCAAGTACTTATGACCTGTATTCAGTTGCAGCATTTCAATAACGAGACATGTATTCGCTATCCCTGCTCTTCCAGCTTATTGACTGCATGAACACGCTGAAGCGCAAACATAGAATTATATGAAATAAATGAAAGATCAAATCATCACAAATCATCTGTACGCGGCCAACCTCCTGGATTAGTCAATGAAGCTAGGGGACATATAGAGGCAGTATAGAGGCAAGCTGACACTTCAGAACAAATGTGTCACACAATGCAAACAGTTGCGATTTAAACACAACTTCGTCAAGCCATACAACAGGTAAACGCATCATTAAGCCATAAAGCATCGCTTCATTGGTTCAGCCTCGAGCATCTTCAACCGCCTCGGCTGCTTCCGGTGAAACATCTCCACCATGCCGCGACCCAAAGACCGATCCCAACTGAGCCACCGGACCATACTGACCTACCTGACGGACGGCTGCGGGGTCTGCGCGAAGCATGTGCCTCACCGCCGCGATGTCTCCCTGTTGGGCTGCTTGGTGGATCGCAGGGTCGCCGGCGCGCTCATCTTCATCTCAGAACCCGCGACCGCGGTGCGGCTGGGCAGGACCGGAAAATGGAGAACCATTGAAACATGGCGGAAAAATGACTGAGACAATGGAAAACGTGTAACTAAAGTTGCCAGCATGGTTCCTGGACAACAAAAGCACAAGTTCACGGGCTGAGGGAGAAAGGCAGCATACCGGAAGCACTTGTCTAGTCTGGTCAAGGGGCCTGACAATCTCAACATTATCTGAACTTGAGGAGAACCTACGGATGACCTTGTAGACTTTTGCGGAGCTGTTGACCAACTGAGATACAGCGGATGGAGCCCTGCAAAAAGACCATAAATGCAGCAAACTTGATGGATATCAAGATACCGTTGATATGATCTGATTGAGGTAGTCACAGTTGGTCATTCACACTCAACACTAGCACCTCCACCACCGGGGAACATCAAAAGACTGGACTGCAGGAATGTATCAAAGCCAACACCAACGAAGTTTTGAAAAAAAGAAAACCCGCGTGGCCAACATTGGAAAGCAAAACGCTGAGTGTGGCAGCAATGTAGAAGTGGATGAAGGGATCAAAGCGGCTGAGACTGATCAACAAATGAACCAGCTGCGCAACAAAAATCAAGAAAAGTGTGCGTGCCGCTCGCTCACCTCACATGGACCAGATTCAGCACCGCAAGCGCGTTTGACGATCAGATCGAAGAAAACCACCATGCCGCTCGCCGCACATCTATGAAAGAAAATGTTCATCTAATCGAAGGAAGTTTAGAAGTCTAACTTCCGACAATATGGACAACTCAGCTAGGGCAGATCGTGAGCAGATGTGTGAAAGAAGAGATGTGTGAAAGATGAGATGTGCAAAAGATGAGATGTGCGAAAGATGAGAATGCGAGCGCGCCAAAATGTTAGGAAAGTCGCGAAATGCTGTGTTTTGCAAGGTTTTGTGCACCATGAGGGTCCAGAAGGGTACCTCGCTAAAGCGGCGGGTGCGGAGCACTGTGGCGGAAGGTGTGTGTGCTAAAATCGCTAAAAAACCTAGGCGCGAAGCGCATTTGCAAGTCAAAATCGTAAAAACATGTCACGTTCGGAGCACTTTGGGAAGTTGCAACTCGCAAAATCGTTAAAAAACTTAGGCGCGAAGCACATTTGGAAGTCAAAATCGTAAAAACATGTCAGCCTCGGAGCACTTTTGGGAGATGCAACTTGCAAAATCGTTAAAAATCCTAGGCACGAAGCACATTTGAAAGTCAAAATCGTAAAAACACCACATGTTCGGAGCACTTTTGATGACTCATGATTCTCAAAACTGGCACGCCGCCTGCGCGCGAAGCAAACTTTCAAGATAAAATCTTGCACCAAAAGAAAAACTGCAATTTTACTAGCGTTTCGGGCCACTTTTCGGACATGTCATATGATGATGAAAATTGGCACGCCGCCTGCGCGCGAAGCACATTCTCACGTCCGAAGTCGCAAAAACTCGTGGTTTTTAACAAGTTTTGAAAGTTGCATGTCCCAAAAAGTGCACGCGGCCAGGGCGAGAAGCACATTTTGAAGCAAATGTGTCAAAACACAGCACGTTTTGACACTTTTTGAACACAGGAGACAAAAGTAGGAAAGGTAGACGAAACGAGAGTCAGATAGAAAAGTAGATAGATAGTCAGGTAGATAGACAGAAAGATAGACAGATGGACACATAGATGATCAGACAAATTATTTGGCAGATAGATAGACAGATAGATAGATAGGCAGGTAGATAAATAGATAGATGGACAGGTTGATAGATAGATACATAGACACAAAGATGACGAGATAGATAGTGAGGTAGATTGAAAGACAAGTACATAGGCAGATAGATAAACGAATAGATCATCAGATAGATAGATAGATAGACAGTCAGACAGACAGAAAGAAAACTGATGCGCTGCCAGTCAAGTGGCCAGATCGATGCTCACATTGTCGCAACCACAACTGCACACTCCTATAGTGCTCCTATCTTGGAAACTTCCGCCACCGCCTTGTGCGGTACTACTTGTATCGATCCAAATTCTAAATCTATTTCTTTCAGAAGACCCTGCCTGCAGTATCCCTGTTTGAACCCCACTGCAAAGCTGGAGCTGGTTGGCACTCACGCAGGGTTTACAGTTTAAATGTCTCCCAAGAAACCAAAACAAGCAGTTGTGAAATTGAATCACGCCAAATATTGACAGCCCCAACTTGGAAATCAAAACATCCTGGTTTCTCGGAAAGACAATTTTTGAAAAAGGCTAGTATCTTCAGCCCACCAAAAAGTCGACAAACATGGAGATGTTTCTAACGGATTCGATTTGGCACCCACATGTCTGAGACTCTGGACTCTGCAGGCTATACATCTGAAGTTCTGGGGAGGACATGAATTTTGTAAATCCTAATTCAAACCATGGTCACCTTTAAACGTTTTTTCGGCTGCTCTCTCTACTTTTGCTTCTGTGCTAGTCTCGGATTCTGTCGAATCGTTTTTGATCGTTAAAGTACCGCGAGGACAAATGACATCACAATACCAGCCGGTGTCCAAAGTGGGGCCATCATCCATTGCATCACATACCCAAACTCCAAAATGAAGGACCCTGATCTCGAGGCTTTGCGGGAATCAATAAAGAGGAAGAATGTCGTTGTGCTCCAGAAAAAATGCGTGATTCTGCACGGCACGCGTCCTCAGAACGCCACACAACGCTACACAACCATATCTTGAGTAGTCAGTGATGTCTATAGTGTTGAAATAGGTAGTAGGAACAATACTGGTCTCATCCTAGGTGGGGAGCGTTGTCCAAAGTTTAATGAAGGAAAACAAAACTCTTGAAGCTCTCGCATGACAAATGAGCTGACACAAGGAGAAGGAATGAGAATCCACTACCATTATCGATTCAACAAGAAAGAGAGGTTCAAAAACAGGAACACAAGGAATTAGAATATTTGAAAGGGCCAACAATCCGCATCACCGCATGATGCAATGCCCGACATGAGCAAACACATGAGCAAACGCCGAGCAACCGTACACTGCTCACTAGTATACAATTGCTGTCAGTTACTACTTGTGCACAGGAACGAGGGAGAGAAGACCAAGTAATTAACTTCGCAGGAAAAACGCCCCTGACCAGTACTCAAGGAACATGAGAAAACAAATTAAACGAGAAAACTCAACACGAGAAATTAGGGGATCCAACAAGAGAATCAAGAGGCCGAACAACTTCAGACTCAGCATATGATCAAAACGTGCCAAATTTGGAAATTGTGTTTTTTTAGGTACCCACAGAGACACAAACACATGTGCACGCATACACATGACATCACAATAGCAGCATGTCGATGTGACAATGTCACACTGCTCAAATTGCAGTTTCCATCCACTCCCTTGTTGCATGGGGCCCCAGACTGAAAGTAGCGCCATGATATGCCATGATCATCAAGGAACATTTTCAATTCAAAAACTCAAACAACATATTTGATGATTCTCTATTGGAGAATGAATGGGGGTTCTGGGTTCTTGGACACAAAGTCTCTTTCCAAAAGGTAGACTACATAGATTTGTGAGCATGCTGATGCACGTCAGAATTTGTCAACAACGCATGAACCATTTCTGCCAAACAAGACAGGCAATGTTGAGTCTCAAAGAGTTCTGAGAAACCGAGCATTTCCTGGCCGCAGCTGCATCTGCAGCCTGCGGGCAGCCGAATCACGATGCAACCAGCCAAGTCGGAGCCATTTAGAAACCACGGGCACCAAAACCTCCCGGTTGATTTTAAAAGAACATGTGTAGAAATGTCACAAGTGGTCATGAAATTTAAATCACATGTACCTGACTAACTATTGAGTTCTATGAATGAGAAAAACAAACGAGCACGAACGATACTATGTGCCAACTCTACATGCGAGGAACAGGCAACACATCAATTATTGGCACCTATGGAGGGAATGAAAATCAATCTTACCAGCGAACTCTGTACAACACTTTTCGCTCTCTCTTTCTCTCTCTTCCGTTCGCCTTCCTCTCTTCCTCTGCTGCTGCCTGACACACAACATAGCTCACCTGTGGTAACCACAAACAAGCAATGCCCCGCAAAAATTAAAGCTTCCAAATATGTTGGCCGAGTAACTGGTTGCATGTACACTGGACTTTGGTTACAACAAAACAAATGAAATCGTGAAGTTTTGACGCTATTGGGCCTAGAAAGGGAAAAAACATCCTTCCCAGTTTTTTAGGCATCTTTGCTCATCTCTGTGCCTTCGGGTTGGTCTAAACCATTTAACCCATATAGTTACAAAAGCGGAACAATACGAATCACCTGCTCGTTCGCCAGTCTTGGCTGGAGCATCGCACATGCACAATCAGTTGGCCGGGTTTTAATGCAACTGGACAACCCTGGATACTTGGTAGGGTAGAATCAATGGTGATTGTAGAACCGTTTTGAAAGAGTTTGCAAAGCAATAATCCTCAGGCTTGGGCCCCAAGAAACCATGAAGATAGAATGGAAACCAAATTAGTGAGGGCCATATGGCCGGCACATCAATGAAGTTGAACAAGAAAAAACAGCCATCCTGGTGGTCCACCAAGGCATTGAAAGACTTGAAGTTTGAATGTGAGTTCCCCAGTGGATCCATGACCAACTGGACAAACACACCAAAGGCATAACATGGATGTTTCAACTTTGGGGGAGAATCGTTCAGTTTACCGACCATTCAAATTTCAACACGCGTTCCTTGGAGATCCTTGGTTCATGTTTTAGTCTTCTTCAACAAAAAGTCAATGTTCGCGGGAAAGAAGTGTGAGATTAAAAAAAAAACAATTCCACGATACCTGTGTGGCTAAGAAATATTGAAAATGATCACCAATGCGAGGTTGGCAAGTGGTTAGGAAATGGCCTGATCACAAATTTTGGAACCGTCAAGCAAGACTTTTTGGCCATGAAGAGCTTCAAAAAGCAATCAATGTTGGAAAACTTGAAGGTTTTGAAGCACCCCACATCCCGCTCTGACGTATTTTGAGAAATCTAGAAATGAAATTTTGCAGTTTTTGGGTAGTCAGGATTCGATGAACATGCATGAGTTGACCTCAGACTCAAGGTCCAGGAGAAAAAATCAAACAAAATCCGGAGGAACTATGAAAATCTGTACGACAAATTGAAATGCGCAAAAGCGGTGCATTTTGATTGTGAAACTGTGAATATTTTTGCTGAGGAATGTCCATTCCATTCAGCCGCGTTCTGCCCAAAACTATTGCTGCAACCTGCAACCAAGCCTCCAGAATCTTTTTGGCATTGGCATCATTCCAAAGCTTCCAGGTACTGTCGATCTTTTCCATGGCTGACTTCATTCTTTCAACGCTCCTGTTCTTGCTGTCGTTGAACGCCTTGTCAACAAAAAGCACGGCACCCAAATGAGCAAACAACTCTCAACGGCAACGCTCAACTCCAAACTGTTCAGCATTTCTGTCAAACCACAAGACCCGACCTTGTTCACCTCTCGTGCCCGCTGAATAACGGAGAAGTGAAAATCTTCCCTCCGTGGCAGGAATCTTTCGAGACACTTCGGAAGGTCTTGCAGATTGCATTCTTTTACTTCGTGCACCACTTTCTCCTGCACAGGCCAGAGTGACCGAGGTTTGGAAGTTAAGTGCCTTGAAAAGCAAAACAAAAAAAATGCATCAAATCTTATGCCTCCAGCCCCTCCCGCGCCTACAGTCCGTGGCTGCTGTTCGCTACTGCTTGCTGCACTCACAAAAGGAACTTACACACAGTTTGTCTGCCGTTCGAAACAATCATTACCGCTGTTTCACCAAGCCAACAGAGCTATTTCACATCACTTGCCTTTACGTGGAAACTATTTCTGTTGGGCTGCAGCACCAAGAGGAAGTCGGTATTAATATGGCTCCACTCTATGTTTAGATTGTCTAGAAACGTTGAGAAACCCATTGACAATGCTATTCTGTTGATCCCAAGCATGCACTGACTGTGTTGTGGGACATACTGACAGAATCAAACAGGCCTTTCAATTCTGGAGGGAATCTATTGTCCCTTCAAGTTTCACCCAATCATTTCGGGAACTTATCTCATTCTGGGACAAGAAAGGTCCCTCGTAAATATGCCAAACCTCCAGGAAAATGGCGTGAGATTAGAACTGATTTGCACCTCCAGGACACCCGCAACCCTTCCACATCCTGTGACCACCAAACAGTGCCACCAAATGCCACCAGCATCACTTCAACTGTCAAGCATTCTAAAGCTTTATCTGTGGGACATAGCCAAAACTGCGGGGTTTCCCGGGCTGATGCATTTCAAGCAATCTAAACACGTAATGTCGCATTTTTGAGTGGTCAGGACATGTCAGGACGTGCATGATTTCATGGGCATGCATGAACTGACATCAGGGTCCTTGATAAAAGGATACAAGCTCCCAATTTCAAACACAACTTGTGTGAAGTGTGAATCATTTGCAGGGAGCAGCACATGTTGGCACACAGTGCTCTTTGAACTGTTGTCATTGTGAAGTGCGACCCTTATCTCCCCTGTTGTGGAACATCTGTTCCACTCCACCATGTCCAGCCCCAAAAGTATTGGTGTCACCGGACACCCAAGCCTCAAGGATTTTTTTGGCGTCATTCCAAAGATTCCAGCTGTTGTCGATCTTTTCCATGGCTGAATGCATGTCTTCAATGCTCCTCTTCCCGGCGTCCTTGAACGCCTTGCCCAAGAAAAGCACAGCATCCACCCAAAGGAGCAAACAACTCTCAACAGCAACGCTCAACTCCACACCGTTCAGTGTTTCTTCCAAAACCAAAGACCCGACCTTGTCTACTTCAACGCCGGCTGCAATGATGCCGAATCGGAAGTCTCGCAACGGTTGAAGTATTTCAAGACACGCAGGAAGCCCTTTCAGATTGCACTTTTTCACTTCATACACAACTGTTTCCTGCACCGACCCAGCGAATGGCAGTTGGGAAAAACAAAGCCAAACAAATTCTTTCAATTCTACACCTACGGTTACCTACACATCTGAAGCACCTGCAGTCCATATACGTTTGCAACGACTTGCGGCACTCACGTGAAAATTCTATACATGGTTTGTCTGATGTGTGCAACAGCACCCTTGACTCATGATCATCGAATAGGGTTTTTTGCAGATTCAAATTGGTACTTTCACTGGATTATTTTGAGAGGCAGGTTAAACAAAACGTTTTCTTTGAGCTGTGCATTTTGTTCTTGCTTGAGTTCCGATGTGCTAGCCTGTACTCTTGCACCGTTCTGCCTGGCAGGGTTTCTTTGTTGTTTTTGGTCCTTCCATGTTGTTCCATGTTGTTCCCAGATTTTCGGTACTGATTTTGGCACATTTGTGCGGATGAAGAAAAAGTCAAACCAAAGGCCTTAAACTGGTTCCTGAGACAAAAACAGCAAAACGATTTCACATCACTCGTTCATTTTTCTTTTTCGGTGGAAATGACCTCTACTCTGCTGCAGCATCAAAGCCCAAGCCTCAAGGATTTTTTTGGCGTCATTCCAAAGATTCCAGCTGTTGTCGATCTTTTCCATGGCTGAATGCATGTCTTCAATGCTCCTCTTCCCGGCGTCCTTGAACGCCTTGCCCAAGAAAAGCACAGCATCCACCCAAAGGAGCAAACAACTCTCAACAGCAACGCTCAACTCCACACCGTTCAGTGTTTCTTCCAAAACCAAAGACCCGACCTTGTCTACTTCAACGCCGGCTGCAATGATGCCGAATCGGAAGTCTCGCAACGGTTGAAGTATTTCAAGACACGCAGGAAGCCCTTTCAGATTGCACTTTTTCACTTCATACACAACTTTTTCCTGCACCAACCCAGCGAATGGCAGTTGGGAAAAACAAGGCCAAACAAATTCTATCAATTCTACACCTACGGCTACCTACACATCTGAAACACCTCCAGTCCATATAAGTTTGCAACGACTTGTGGCACTCACGTGAAAATTCTATACATGGTTTGTCTGCAAATGTCTGCAGCTGTTTCACGAGGCCAGCAAAACCATTATTTCACACCATAATTTCACATCATTCATCACTCGCATCTTGCACAAGTACGTACCATCACCAGCGACAAAGGCATAATAATTCAAGTCCCTCAGAGTAGAACCATCAACAAATGTTCTATTCTGCCGATCCAAAACATTCACAATTCCTCGCCGTGAAATTTCTGCTGCTACACAATCAACAGGCGCCGCGTCAAGGTAAAAGATTCATGTATTGAATGTACTGGCCCCTCTTCATTTCGATTTTCAAACCAATGTTCCAAGAACAAAGTCTTATAGTTATGTGGCACAGAGGGTGGCATGTCGATCTGCCAAACATCCAGGGGAGCAAATGAATCGTTCTACGTCCACGATACAGACTTCAACCACCTAAACAATCTCACCAGCTTGAATTCAACAGTGAAACCATCTCTGAGTCAGAAAGACGCGGCTACAGAATGCAACAAAGATTTGAACATTTGGGGAGTTGACATCCGCTCGGACCCGGTCCGATAACAACTCTTGGAACCCTCAAGACCTTTCTGCCATGAAGAATTTCAAAGAGCAATTCATGTGAGAAAACCTTCGGGTTTTCCAATTCATTGCTCTCATCCATTTCAAGAATCTAGAAATGGAATCTTTGTGTTGGTGGTCAGGACATTCACAATTCACAAACACAACACAATGAGCCTCAGGGTCCAAAAAATGAAAATGGCGCCGGGTTTCCTGGACAACATGCGTGAACCATTTTCATGGACCCATTTTTGTTGGCACACAATGCTCTTTGAATGGTAATCCTTGCCTTGTGAATTGTAACCTGAAGCACCCTGTTGCAGAACGTCCGTTTCACTCAGCCAAATTTTCACATGAACTGGATTACTCCCGACATCTCCCGACAAAGTATGCAAAGTCTTGATGTCTTTCTGCAACTACCGGAGACCAACGCCTCCAAACGATTCTTGGCATCATTCCACAGCTCCCAGGATTCGATCTTGGTCTCGACACCATCCAACTGCTGAAAGGATTTCAAAGCTGAATGCAGTTCGTCAATGCTCTTTCGCTCGACATCTTTCAACGCCTTGCCCAACAAGAAAACACGGCAACCACCGTGAACAAACAACTCTGCGCAGCTAATAACAAAGTTTCGGCACCCGACCTCGCTCGCCCTCTGCGCCACACGAACATCGAAACTGGCCGACAACCACGAGGTCAAATGCACAGAGTGCTCGAGGCTGCTCAGCTGACAAGTTTTCAGCGGATTTACAGCCTGCACACAGCGGCAATTTCTCAAGAAGTATCCATCAAATTCAAGATCAAAGACCTTGGGAAATCACCGAAAGTCCACAAAACTTAAAACCCCTTCTTTGACTGAAATACCATTCTGGTCGACGATTGACTATGGCGGAGTTTGTGGAAATACATGTGTTCACACAAGAATTGTCAAGCTCCAAAGCAGCTACATTAAAGATTTGGAACGGCGAAGCTCCAGAACATGTTTGTCTACATGAACACAGCTTAAGAAAAAAGAGGCTGGATTTTAGATTGTCACGCGGATTCCCAACAAACTTTTGCCGAAATCTCTACTGACAATATGGAGAATAGAAACAGGAAAACACTTTTTTTTTGTTCGAACAGGTTCCTTTCCCTGATCCCTGTGGCTTTGGAAATGCGAAATGGTTGAAAACAACTCAAATCTTAGAACATGTACGTGCGCCAAGAATGATAATGCTTACCCTGCCCATTCATTGCGTGATAACTTGCACCAACACAGAAGTGTACCAAGCAAGTGGAGCAACACACCTCATGTTTTGAAAATCAGTCGCTATGGTTGTGGCTAGGCCATCGTTATAGCCCCAACTGCTGGACCGATTGCAAATATCTGTTTCAGGATAACAACCGTTGAAGCTGATGGGAGTGTCTGCATTCACAATTGTTTGGATCAACAAACCGAACGAGGCATGTGCATTGGAAGGAGAGATGTACTGTTTGCCTGCCGGTTTTCTGCAGCCTCTTGAAACATAGAAGTCTGGAGCGAATACGCCGGCAGTTTCAACATCCAAACAAAACAAGTCCGGAACAAAGAGGTATCGACAAAACTCGGTATGTTTTACACAAAGAAAAGTCGTGTGAGCAAATGTTTGCCGTTGATGGTGATCTTGAACAGGAAGGACTTAGTGCTATTGAGAGGGCTTAGTGTTGGCAGTTCTAGACTATCATTGCTTGGGCACCAACGGCGTTCAGCCTTACATGTTGGCATCGAATGATCCAATTCGACGGACAGCCACACCTTGATGCTGGCCCATCAACTAAATGCAACAAGTGGAAACAAAGGTACTCGTTTCGACCTCCTCCAACTGCAAACAACCCTGCTATCACTACGACTTGTCTCTACGAGTGATGGTTTTTGAAGTTTCATGAAGTTTCCCCCACAGGCCCAACCTTCCATAGCTCTTCAAGAATCTTTCTGCATGGCCCGACATGTGAAGGCGGGACGCCGCTGATAGTTCCAAAAGGAATGGATGACAACTCTTCCAAGGTGAGCGCAGGGCTGCCTTCGCGCGAACCTTTGTACTCTTTGTACATCGCTTCAAGTTTCTGGAAAGCCTTGTCGCACGTCTCCATGGCCTTCCTGTCTCCCTGGGTAGCATTGATACTCCACGCTTCCAGCAGCTTTGCGAAAGCGATGGGAAGCCAACTTTCGTACACTTGGTTCAGGTAAGCATCCGAAATCTTTTTGCGGATGATTCTGATAGATGAAAGTCTACTGGCATCTGTTTTGAAGGAGCTGAAGATGTCCTGTTCCTTTTGGTCAATTTCCCTGAAGGGGCCAGAGTCTGAGCTGAAAACTCTCGCCCCATGCTCTAACATACACTGTTGGATTGGTGAGTAGTAAGAATGAAATTGAAAAGTTATCAAGTTTGACGCACAATCGAAAGAAAGACCACTGATGATGAACAAAAATCTTGTTTCACCTGCGCTCGTTTCGTCTTGGTAAATTCAATGTGTCCAACTTCCTAATGTTTCCTGTGGAACCTATTACCATTCCATGAAGTTTCGAAAGGTTGGTTGTGCTGGAATCCCTCTTTGTTTCGACCTGTTACTTTGATAGCGGGCCTGGTGTGGGAATCAGTC
>VSDK01011665.1:5844-23252 GCA_009767595.1 Symbiodinium kawagutii | reverse complement strand
CTTCATCTTGTGCCACTGCACAATATCCCAACCCCAAACTGATTTGGGTTGTCCCGGTGAGCAACTTCTCCAAGCTCTCTTTCTGGGTTTTGGTGCGAAGCAGGTCGCACTTCGTGACGATACCCATCGATCTTGGTGCAAGTTTCTGGAGCTCGTTGGGGTTCTGCTTGTCCATGCTTTCGATCAAATGGACCGAATCCCAACGGTCAGGTGGATCAGTCGCTTGGACGATGCAAAGGATCAAGGAAGACCCATCTTTGACATATCGCTTGAAAAGGGTCAAAGTATTTCTTGCCATTTCGCTGCGTGTGTCTTCAGGGCCAATTGCCGTCACTATCCCCGGTAAGTCCACTAAGTTGACAAGGGGGAAATCGTTAGAGAATACTTGGATCCGTAGCTCTTTGTTCGTGACTATACCATGGTCATCCAAACCTGAAACTATCTTCTCTTTCACAAGTCTTTCCATCTTCTCTTGCACTTTGCCCATTGCATCCTCAAGCCGTATCTCCTCAATGTGATCTGAATCTTCAGAGACTGTTTGAGTGGCTTCCACGACGTCGTGGACGCTCATCTTGGCAAAGCTGTCCCCAGTTCCCTCCAGCTTTCGCACGTGAACTTTGATCGGAAGCCGTGTGCAAATTCCATCCCCGGAGGGAAAGAATGGGAACTGAGTGAATCGTCGGAGGACGGTAGACTTGCCAACGCTTGTGCTGCCAACCACGACGATGTGCGGGATTTGGAACCCCTCAAGACTTTGGCGCAAAGGTTCCTTCAGCTTATCCAAGGCTTGAAATGCCTTGTCCAAGCTCAGAACAGAGGCTTCACCACTTGAGACACGCAGGAACCATTCTTCACTTCTCTCTTTCTTTGCCTCAGCAGCAAATTGGTGCATGGCTGGCAAGGCACCCAAAGACAACACAAACTCTACAAACCAACAAACCTAACTGGCTCCCCATCAAGCGCCGCGCCGAGTCTCCACCTTCAAAACTTCTTCGATCACTTTCCGTTCGCAAGCATCACACTTTTCGAGGCGTTTCTCCAGAACTGGAATGAGCAAATCCACATGCTGGGCTGCATTCCCAAAAGTGAACTGGAAACATGCAGGCCCCATGTTTTCGCGTTGCACAAGTTCGAGCACCCAAACATCTCTCCAAAAGGGCTGCTGTTCACCGTGATGGTTTTGGCCAGCTGGCCTGTCGACTGCGCGTCAGCTGTGTCATGATCATGGTTTCCAGCTTGGTTTTGATCTTGCTTTCCCCCCATTCGAAAAAAAAAAAACTCATGAAAAATGAGTTGGTTTTCATTTTGAGTTGGTTTTCATTTTGGACATCCCTGGAAGCCCAATCCGAAGAGCTGATCGATCGCAACGTGATCAAACGTGCCTGTACCTGCCATTGGGCATCCACAAAGCATCAGTGCCTTCACGAAGAGCATCCTGAAATTTGTTTCTACAAGCAGAATCTCAAAGAAAACTGCTCTTTGGAACCTGCTGTTTTGGAACTCATTAGATTATTTTGGAATCATACAGAATTACACTTTTCACAATGCAAAGAAGCTAAAGAAGTACAGTGACAAAATTGATCCACCGGTTGCTGTCCCGTTTGCTGTCCTTGGCTCTGCTTCGCTCGCAAATGACTGGAATGCAATAATCCCCAAAGCGAGACCTGTCACCTCCAGCCAAGACCTTTGCAAAGTCTGTCTTCATCAACTGCTCAGCTTGTCGTTCAGTCAATGGGCTTTCTTGAGAGCTGTGCAGGAGGTCATCCCTTGGCCACTCGCACTTTGTTGATCGGGCTTCCGGGTCTTCCTGGTCTTTTTGCCACTTTTTCCAGGTAGCCTTGGCACGAACATGTGCATACTTGTTGCGGGGTTGACCCTTGTTTCCAGATTAGCTTTCTTGAATTTTCTTGATTTGAATTGTGCTTTTGGCATCTTACTGGTCTTACTGCTTCCCTTGTTATGTCCGGCATTCCCAAACACAACATATCCTTTCCACACTATTTGCCCCATTTTGAATCTGGAAACCCTGACTTGCATTCAAACAAAAATAAAAAGTCTCCTTCTGACCAATGGGTCTGCCAAGTTTCCTTCGTCGGGAAATAGTTATTGAATAACAATTCCTCTTTCGATCTCCACATATGCGGCGGCCAGCGGCTTGCGTAAACCCCATAGCCAAATATGGAGCTTTTCACAAACCTGCTAGCACGGACTTCGTTGCTCTTCGCTGAAGTGATGCCATGGAATGCCTGGACGATGGGACCGGCCACAGCTCGGTATGCTGGGCTCGTCCAAAGCAGTTATGTGGTGTGGTTGGACTGTTTCAGTTCGGTCTGTATGTGTGGAATATTGTAGCTTAAAGGCATTAAAATCACGATTCTCGACCTCTGTACCTTGTCTACAGTAGATGATTGAGAAAAAGAACTGACGCTGCCAGCCTTTTTGTCTGTGTAGTGGAACAACACCATGTCACAGTCACGTAAACCACACTGAGAAAGGGCTTGATCCTTGGTCTGTCGGACGTCGACAGCCAAGTTCCACAGTTTTATGCCGTTATTCGCTTTGATGGTGAAGACTTTCTCGAAGTTCATCTCCTCTGCCGTGTACTCGGTATATTCTGCAGGTGCATCCTCCACTTCGTGCTTCACCTTGTACTTGCCATCAATTTTGACATAGTCCTTGTCCTCGCAACGCTCGTAGCGATCGTCCTGGCCGACAACATGACAGAGCTAAACATAGCTAGCAGTGTAGGAATGATAAGGCAACCCTTCACACAATTGGACCCTGTGCTCATGTATGCGGCTTCTGCTCAACAAATCATTGGTGACGAGCTATACGCAGCAACTGCCCCATCTCTCTTCTGCCCTTGCAGTACATCAAGATAGGCGCCCTGCCTGACATGGTTGGCCATCATAGTATTCTGTGGACCCGAAATAGGCCTGAAGGTCTTGCAAGAAAACAGGCAGAAAAGAAAATATGCCGCTTGTGTGAATCCAGCATCGCAACTTCGGTGTTTTCACACAAAGTTGGGCAAAGTGATTGGAGGACACATTGCAGTTGACATGAATGCACTGCACTTCCTTGTGAATCTGATTCGTTGTGCGACGTGTTCAGTTAGACTTAGGCATTGAGATTTTTTCCGGTCCTTTCACAATTTCATGCCCCACAGGCAGAAACAATCTGGCCCCACTGGCCTTTTTTGCATCTTCCACCTCAGTGGAGTGGACACTTCTTTGACAGAAACTGAACGTCATCCATCTGGGAGACTGAGAGAGCAAGTCTGAATATTCAAAGAATGTCAAAGCACGCCCGATGCAAGGTGGTGTTCTTTCTCAGATTGAAACACGATACACAAGGAACTTCTTCAGTGATGGAACTGCTGAAACGTCAAGACATCTTCCAATGACTGGTGGGCAAACACCGGAGCCACAACAAAATTGCTTGACCCAAAGCAAACGTATAAAGGTTTTCGGGAGCCGGTGGCAGTGGCACATTTCAACTTGGGAGCCGACCGGCCACTTCAGAAAAACTTTCGCATCCTGGGCATCACAAAGCTGACCCACTGGTTTTATGAACTGATGAACTGCATTGAACTGCTTGCATTTCCTGCCGCTCCATCCGTTTGCCGCTCCATCGAGAGTCGAACGCACCCCCTAAGCGATACAGGGTCACGTTACCACAAGCTATTCTGTCGTGCACAAATCGCTGGGTTCCCCACTTCGGGAAGTTCTGGGGATTGTGAGACTGACATCGGCCTGAAGGGCCATGTCTGCATCCATAGATGGGTACTGACAAACAGAGGTGAACAGAAGGTCTAATGACCATCAAGAGTGCTCGGCAGTACAAAGATAATTAATGAAGCAGCAGTTTGATAAATAATGATGTGGCCGGTAAAGGGATTGACTCCATGCCAAGCACAGAATCCGTTCATCGTGCGCCAAGTGCGGATATCTTGCAGCTTGGATAGCTGAGAAATGTTCCTGAAATCAAGCGCCTTGACCTGACACTGATGCAAGCCCCCAAGTAGTGCACCTTGTTATCTCGCATAGCCTGGTCTTCAAAGATCCACGTAGAATCATGAACCACAACGGTGAAACCCTGGTTCTGCCTGGTCCCTGCTGCTTCGCTTTCCGACACTGCCTGTACGGCCAAATTCTGAGAAGCTTGGTTGTTGCAGAATCGTTGGCACACAACAACACTTGAGCGACACCATGCAAAACAAACTGAACATAGTCAAGAGGTTCAGATTCCACATGGTCTCTTGGCTCACAATTCACTTGGGTAATTGTGGTGGTTCTGTGCACTGTCCCAAAAGAGTTGAAACACAGCGGCATATGCACATCATCGCACGGTAATCAAGACTTGCTCTTTCGTCCAATTCGAGTCGGAGTTGTCTTGTAGTGTAGTACTCGGGAAAAGAAAACACCAAAAGAACGAGAACCATATTTAAGGTCAGTTTGTTGTTGTTGAGTCCAACCCATGATCAAACAACCTGCTTGGTACTGTAGCTAAGTGTAGCTCCAAGCTTTCGTTCCAAGCCAAAATGTCACTTGCAACAGAGCTAGAAGAGTTGCTACATATTCTGACTGGGCGCAAAGAACTCCAACATCAAACGCAACGTGCAGGTCACTCTGAAGCAATCACGACCCATTTGTAGGGCCTTGGCTTCAGCACTTTGCGCCTGGGGTTCGTGTCCAATGTGTGGGAAGCCAAGTCACATTATCAACTCGCCCGCACCACACCACCTAGAAATACGCAAAAAATATCAAGGAGAATACCTCCGTGTGGCCCGTTCAATTTGTTTGAGAAAGAACAGGTTCAATAACATTGCAGGAATAATTGCACGAATGTTGAAAAACGAACACATGACCCTGTAACAGTCTTCCAGGACATGATGGTCAGCTGTAATCTTTAGCAGTTGATTGGGTCCTTTTTTGTCTGTGCAAGATGGTATGCAGCAAAGTACAAAGCAAGAGGTAAAACTACAGGTGGAAAAAGGTGGAAACATGTGGAAACACATGGAAAAAATGAACCAAGCAGCTGCAGCAACTGGCTCTAGAGATCAAGAGTTCTGGCTTACAGCGGTCAAACTTGCAGAAGTACAACAAAATGCAGTGTCAACAAAATACATGTTTCCTGCAGCCGTGTCGAACCACCAATCCGTAAAACAACACCACCATGTTTCCAAGTCCCACGTGCAACGGACCTGGATGTTCGCAGCTAGAGGGCAACCAGACTTGCACCCTCACATTGGACAACACATCCATTGTATCTAGCGGCGACGGCCCCAACACATGCGTTGACGACATGGCGACCGGCCTCTTTTCCACATTTGGCAGTCAAACGTTCGATTTCAGCCTGACGGACGGAGCTCAAACTGGGAAGAAATCTGAAGGAAGAGCACACCTGGTTTCAACATGAATAAATTGTTGTGATGTTTGTCCCACTGCTGGACCTTGCGCAGCTTCCCAATCCGACATGGCAAAACATGGATCCGTTTTTGAAGCCGATCGGCCTTGTGAGCTTCTTCTTTCTCCTTGGCCTACGTTGGGCAAAGTGCAACCAGCGTTGAAGCACAAATACTGCAGGGGCGATTGTGCCCTGCTCTCTCCATGCACAATGCACTTGAATACCTGCAGAAATAACCGGCTCGGCTGGATTTAGGCACGTAACGGTTTAACTTCTATTCCGTCGTTTTAACTTCTATTCCGTCGTTGAAATCAAATCCAGCCACTAAGAAAAAAAATACTGAGTAGTGGCAAAGAACGCTGACTTGACAGCATGCAAAACACTGCAGCTGTTAGGAATGGTGATACCATGCATCACGTTGATCAAAGCTCCAACCGTTTGGATCACAAAATGAGCACACTATCAATGCTCATTCATGCCGAAAAAATTGGAGAATTGACACTCAAACAGCTTGGCATCTATCTTGGAATGTCACAGCAGGAAGAAATGACAATCAATTTTCCACGTGAGTCGCCAGCCCACATGCAAATAAAATCATGGGCATGACTCCGGGCCTCTTTTCTCAACTGTTCGATTTCATCATTCGCCTGCGTTGAGCAAAGCGCCCACACAAGACATAGTCAGAAAAGAATGCAGCCGCGATGATGCCTTTTGAAAATGCGTGAGACCAATAATTCAGCGATTCACGCACATCAAAAATGGATTGTGAGCTGCAAAACAGGACACCAGGCCTTTTTGAGTTGGGCCTCCAATGTACCAATTTTGGCCTCGGTGTCGCAAAAACATACGCACCACATGGCCAATGGCACCACTACATATCCCAAGAACACATGTTTTTTTCATTGTTCATGTTCTGATGCAAAGGCTGGCTCGGCACTCAAAGGATGAGAGAAACCGCTTGCCACACTGTTTGCTACACTTCCTTTCCAGGTTGGGACAAGGCCGGCGGATTAAAAAACCGCCCTGAAAGAGCAAAAGACAACATATGACAAACACATAAAAGCACGAAAGGCCAATGAAACCATTTCTCCAAATGCGTCACACGATTGTGATCCCATCAGTGTCCCTTGATAGTCAAAATTCATCCAAAACCATGCTCGTTTCCCATTTGGTTAATCCTCTGGCTTGGAGAAATGGAGGCAACCAATGGCCACAATGACACCAGCACCTGCTCTGGCAGCGCCCCTGGAATTGTAAAACGCATCACTTGTGGATCCAAGGGGCTGCTGCTTGGTCGTGAGAGGGATACATGATCCCGCAGAGGGTGAGACAAGACCTCCCGGCCTTTGCAATGGCTTTGCCCAGAACAAAAAGGACAGTCCCAAGTGACAGTGATGGATCCAACAGTGTTTCCGACATCTCATGTTCTTGCAGTACTTGCTAGATTGATGTAAGATTGCCAGATTCCAATGTTGAGTTGCTGGGCCTCCTGTTGACTGAGAAAAGGAAACAGCAGCGGCACCACATGTCAGTCTTTCAATAGAGACTCCAAGTGCATGAACTCAATTCCAGAATTGCAGTCATCGTGGTTGAATTATTCTATGAAGACACCATGCATTAGCGGCAGGGCAATAAGTATCACGTCTGGCAGTAAAGACATGATCATCAATGTTGAAGCTCTTGCTGCTCTCAACATCTCAACAGTTCGTCTCCTTTGGCTCAACGATCAGCACAGGTTGGCAACAAGAATGACAAAACAATCCTTGTCAGATCACGTTGCCCCCAAAATTCTTTGATTTCAAAGCTGCAATGAGGGCGAGCTATTTTTGACACCTCGCTCACCCCTGTGGTCTGGCACGGCTGAGACCAGCAACGGGCCTCCGCAGCGACCAGGGAAGGACGGGGCAAAACTTGCTGCAACACCATCACAAGTTTGCAGAACAAAAAACATATGTGCCTAAATCGATTGTGCGAATTCTGCTGGATCATCACAAAACAACCATCCATTCCTTTTGGCGAATTCTCTGACAATTCATGCAATACTGGCTGCAAGCTCAAATCAGAACAGTCGCACATGGAGGACCAAGGTTCCAGGACCAATTCTTCCCTAAAGAAATGTAGCTGTTGATTCCGTCAGCCAGCTGAAAGTCGTCTCTGCTTGCCATCACGTTGTGAGAGAACTGATGAATTCAGGAGAACTAATTCACATTGGCGAGAGAACTGATGAATTAAGGCGTGCTGTCGCACATCAGCACAACCACAATTCTACTCCCGCTGATCTATTGCTGAAAGTGCAGTCTTTTTCTTGAATTTGCGAATGTATAACCAGCCATTCATGGTATGATTCGTTCTCTATGATGACTCTCGCTGGTGAAGTAATACCCATGCAAATAAAGGGCAAGAGTCAAAACTGTTGCTTTTTGATCCCCTGCTGGTGAAGAGGCTGGCTTTGGCACATGTGTACCTTGGCTGGTCATAGAACAAGACTACTACGCTGACAACTGATAAGTTACAGGCTGAAGATCATGTCAACAACAGCATGAATCGTGGTAGGTGGCTGGCGATGGCGATGAAACCGGTGTTGTACAAACAGCATCTTTATCAGATGTTCGTTATTTCGGATAAAGGTAGTTCTTGGTTCTGTTGAACTCATGAGTTGATGTTGGTCATACGTTGGTCATCTTTGCATCCAACGGGTTCATGTGCCAAGGCTTCGTTGTCCTGCGATGCGCCAAGTCACCGTGGCCCAGGGAATTTTTCCATCACCCGAACAGTTTGATGGTTCGACAATCAGCTGATCAACAGCCACAAATTCATGGCGCAATTCTTCATTTCTCAAGCATCCAGTTTCGTAATTATTTCGATTGCTGCTTGATATAAGGACTACTGTTGGAATTGAATACCTCTATGAGTGGCAATACAAATCCCAGAATTCCTGAAGTGGCATAACCATGTCCCCAAGCGCCTTATCTAATACCAAATTGATAACGAAACGTGCAGGTTTATCTGCATGTAAGATATGGCTATAAAAGAATCTATTCAGTGAAGAATCTCTCGATTTCAGAACCTGTGCCACCAATGGATTGGTTCTTTTCCCCATCTTCACAGCTGCACCTGTAGCGACTGCCTCCGTGCCCTTCAAGGACACCTGCCGATCACGGTGGTGAAGATGTGCCGTGCGGAAGAGCACCTTGATTGAACCGTGCGTGATTTCGCAACTGCGATGGGTTGAAGTTGTTGAAGTTACAAAACTGTGATTCACAAAGTTTTACTTAACATGGATTGTTGAAGTTGTTGTTGAAGTTACAACTGTCACAGTTTGAAACAGTGAGCAAAGTTTTCAACAGACTTTGATTCAAGATGGATATACAACCCATCACGGATCTTATCTGATTTTTGCAATTTGGTTTAACACAGATTTAGCACTGCTCCGGTTGAAGTTTCTCGAACCCTTTTGCACTGATGTGTTTATGTTGTTTTGATGTTTTGATGGGTTCGAGAACGGAGTTAACGAACACATCAATAGCAACAAAAAGGCTAAAAAGGTCATCGACACAAAGCAAAAGGACAAATGAAACTTGTCAAGATGTGTTTTGCACATGCAAATTATCGAATGGCAGTCAGTGGCCAACGATTTCTGTTGAGAATGTTTTTTTGTTGACAATGGCTTGTAATGGTTGGTTGAAGTTGGTTGTACCACCATTCCTGCGCAAGTCTCTACCATTCAGGCCCTAAGCAACAAAAAGAATTACAATTAATTCCTGAATCAATGAATCATCCTGAACCAACAAATAAGCAACTCATCAAAATGACAATCATGAATATAGTCATTGAGAAAAACATGTGGTGCACCAAATCAGCATCAACCAACCATGTCGCACCCTCCCTGGTAGATCAACCTGTGATGCATTGCTTTCCAACCAATGGGAAGAGAGCACAGTAAGTGCTCCCATGATGGTCGGCGTTCAAATGTGGATGATCAACTTACGAGCAAAGTCCATGGAGCATAGTTTCATTGGAAACCTAATTGGATTTTGCAGGTTCATGGTGACACTCGCTTTCAAAATCTGCCACCGGGTCATTCAGATCAACGGATTGATGCAAAACTCCCCGCATCACCTCTCGGGAAAAGAAAATCCACAAGTTGTGTGAGAACGATCCCACTGAAAAACATTGGTCGACAACATCACTCCTTGATCCTCAGCCGATCCACGACTTCCTCGGTCGAACAGATCCTTCCTGGATCTGGGACCCCCGACCTCTGAGATCCAACGGCGATGTTGCGTCAGCGGTGGCACCTGCGATGAAGACCTTGGAGGAGTGGCACTGACACGTGAGGATGGTGCTCCCAAGATGGAATTCTGTCGGAAAAGTTACCATTGACGAATTGATCTTGGAAGTCGAACCTATGGATACCTATGGTCATCGTGAACCAGTGCGGTAGTTTATGTACCTCACATCGAGTTTTGAGCTCCCAATATCGATGGATAATCGGACTATGTCCAAATTCCAGAAGACTCAAATAGCTCTCATCAGAAAAACCACATCGCGATACCGGGGGGTTGGTGGTTTTTGTCGGGCAAAATATGTCTTCATCTTCGCCAAACTGATGGTCATGCCGTGCTTAGCAGCTGGGAGTCCCAACTCTGAGATCCAGCGGAGTGGCACCGCCATCGCACTTTCGATGAAGACCTCAGAGAGTGGGCCTGAAATGTCGTGGGGATGCTACTCCCAAGGTGGTTTTCCAGCCGAAATCTGCCCCTTGGGCAAACCAACCATGGAGGAACACATGAACTGATACACAGTTTTCATTGTGAAAGCGACCAGTGGCTGTTGTACCCAACATCGAGTTTCGACTCTTCCCAATATCCATGGAAGACTGGACCATAGGGTTTACAATTGAGAAACCAGTGTAGCCATAACCTGTAGTGAACCCTTAAATTGGATGTAGTTAGGCTCTCTTGTTGAAATTCCAGAAAAACCAGGACCGCCTCAGTAGATGCGAATACCGGAGAACCGGTATCATCAGTAACCACATCGCAACAACGGGAGAGTTCTACTGGTTCCCATGGCATGATGCGGTTCCTGCACTCCTGGCAGAAGTTCACATCCTGACCTTGGATCCTCACAGTGGTGCTGCCGGAGCTCAAGGCTTTGAGCAAACGCCCAATCTGTTGGAACAGTTCCCAGGGCAGCGACATGGGAAGCTTCTAAGATTCCATGGATTTCTTGGAGGTAAACAGGGCTTAGAATGACTTTCTTGGGGGATAAACAGGGATTGGAATGACTTTCTTGGGGGTAGACCTTGCTAAGAATGACTTTTTGATGTCACAAAGAATGAGATTGACACTTGTACAACACCCAATGCGTTCATTCTCCTTTCACTCAGTGAGGAATATCGAATATCAAACAATCTTTACCAATAAAATTGAATAGACAACCAAAGTGAATAGAATTGAACAAAGAGCAAAAACCGAGAACAAAAATCACTTGGCTCGCCTCCACAAACTTTGAACTTCTTCCACCTACGAGATCCCAACATTTCGGCGACACACCAAGGCCAGGTGCTGGGCACCAAGCTGAACCACGGTGAATGGCAAGAAATTTGAGTCAAGTGATTTACTGCATCAAATTGGTTCGGGATTTTATCAAATTGGTTGAGTCATAGGGATTTATATGAAAATGGGTTGAGTTAAATTAACCAAGTTATGAAACAAAACAATGTCAGCTGGCTGAGTCGATGCATGAAGCTTCGACAATCTTAAGAATACTGCTGTAAAGTGTAAACCGAACCAAGGGAAGCATGGCGAACCCCAAAGTTTTTTTGGCGTTGCCTCTTGTCAACCGAAAAAGATTTACAGGTGAACCCTGGCGAAACAATCTGTCAAGTTGAGTCGATCTGAAGTCTCGATCTGTGAGACCTCCCAACCTGCGACATCTCCAACCCCCTGGGGTGTCAACCATCTCCACCCCCGGTGTCTCATCCCATCCTCGCCTGCCCAGTGTTCCCCTGGTCCAAGCTGGTGCCGCTGTGCCTTGGAGCTGGCGGTCTCAAGGGCTGCACGGTGCCAGGTGACAGATCGGTGGCAGGGTGGCTATGAGATCCGGTGGTCACCTCAGGTGCCTCAGCGACATGGGTTTTCATATAGAAAATTCCCTTCCCAAGCCCTATTGGTTCAGTTTTTGACCAAAGCTCTTCGCAGTTCTAACCAGTTGGGATATGTTGGGATGACCAAACAGTCGGCACCCATCAGTTGATGACCAGGGCGCATTGGTGAGCCAATCGTTGGGCGCCACATGGTGAACTACCGAAAGCCTTGCAGGGCAGCTACGGATGGTTGTGGAACTGTGGAGCTGCTGGATGTTGGCGCTGGGTTTCTGAAGCCAACACATCGAATTGCTGGGGCTCCGCCTTGGAAAACCATCAGTGGAATCCACCGTATGATGGGATCCCATATCCTGTTGGTGGAACCAAGTCGCATATCGCAATGAATTCGAGATGGATGGAACAAATGAATTTCGTTGGAATTGAAAATTACTTGTAGCGTGCTTATGATCGTCGGCATGAATTTCTTGGCTGATCAACTTACTAGCAGAATCCATGGAGAATGCATCAGAAAATCGGTACCATTCGAAGTCCAATTGGATCTTCTTGTTGGTCAAAATGAGTCAAGATATGCTGGGTTCTTTGGAACGAACAGCTTGATGCAAAACTCGCCGCAACGTTGGGTTGCACGATACGACATATGTCCAATTGCTGCTTGATCATCAGCAGCCGATCCACGAACTCATTGGTCAAAGACGACCTTGGCAGCTGGGAGGCCCAACTCTGAGACCCAACGGAGTTGTTGCGCCACGGGTTGTACCTTTGATCAAAACCTCGGCAAGTGGGCCTGAGACGAGGGGGATGGTACTCCCAAAATGGATTTCCAACCGAAATTTCACATCCATCGATGAAACCAATCCTGGGACAAACATCTATAACCTATCATCATTGTGAACCAGCTTGCTACTTACCGAACCTAAAATCGAGTTTCGAGCTCCCAATATCCATGAGGAATTGGGCTATCCGATTCGTGTTCAAGGAGTCTAAAGAGCTCCAATCAGCTGCAAACATTTTCGGCGATAGCTTCATGTTCATAGCAATTCCGCTGTAGTTCTAACTATGGTTTCCTGAAATCAAAAGTTACACGCTACACGCATCCTAGTCCACCCGATCTGGGATCCCAACAGTGCCTCACTGGAGTGGAGCCATCCTGGAGCAGGACTTTTAAGTCAGGCCTTGTGATGTCACAAACGGACCGACGGACCACCTCAAATCCAAAAGCACACCCTTTCTTACCAAACATATTCACAAACATACCAATGGACTGTTGTACAATGACATCATCATTAACTTCGACAAATTTGGGAATCTCTTCTGCACACAAAGCAAGCTCCCAACAATTTCCCACTCAATAACCGAGAAAAACGGATGGGTTCCATGTCATGATCTCCATGCTGAGCACCTTGGAAGGTGAACCATAGTGAAGCCGCCGTGAAACCATGCCACTGCTGGCATCCAAGTGGGGTCACATCCACTGGTGACCTCGGGTGCTTATGTGGGTTTGATGTGGGTTTACCCATGTTTTCCTATGAGAAAGCAATAGAAACCAGACCTGCAACCGTTGTTGGTACATGTCCATGTTGAAAAAGAACTGTGAGATGGTTCTATCAGCCGGACTAAAGTTCGTGATAGTGGTGATCCAGCGGTTCGTTGCCGTCCAGCAATGACCACTCAATGAATCGGACACTTCAGCAGTGGAGATCGTCTACCAAGTCAACTGGCTCTCTACCATCATGAAATCATTTTTGCCATTCCAGCTGCGTAAGAGTGGTACATCAACCCGCAAGTGCCTTGAGACAGTGCTGATAGGATGACATACAAATCATCAGCATGAAATTGATGAAGAGCTCTAAAGACTCCCCCTAAATATTGAGTTTTGCCTTCGGACAAACACATCGGAGTCGACGAGCCCATTTATCAACTAGAACATTTAAGAACCACTTCAACATCATCATCTATCATCTCTACAGTTCATCGATGAATTCATCACCAAGTCGAAGCAACGTTCGGCAACCAATGCCTCAAAGAAAAATCCTTCACACCAACACCTCCCAGGAGGATCGGCCTCTGAGCCTTCTCCAGGATCGACCCTGCGACCCACACCTGGGGGCACCGGTTGACATGTCACAACGTTGCTGGCTTCTGAACTTGGGCACTAGCTGTACGTGGTAGATGCGTGATGAATGAGATGTACTGGGTATATCAATCGGTTTAGCGACCTAAATGATTTAAACAATCTTGACTATCCGTTGAAGTCAAACCGATCGTCGATTTTGTTTGAAATTGAATGTCTTTGTTGAGAAAAGTTTGCATTTCTGGTTGTGGTAACTTTTCGGTTGAGAAATAGCCACACCTCTTGCGTTCTTACGGATGGTCCCCGCCAGGTGGATGCTGCCACATGACTTGTGGAATTATGTTGTTGTCGCCGTTGTTGTCGTTGTTGTTCTTGATAACGAGAATTTTGGCAACATTGACAGCTATCCCGTTTTCTTACATCTCTTGTTTCTATCTTGTCACTGAAGCGCAGTTCATCGAAGCTGTCTATATGTTAAATGCTTTGCTGAAAGTTCCCCGGGCCAAACTCTGTGCTCCTTCCCCAAAGCACCCCTGTAAGGAGCCAACTGCATCGTTCCCCGGCGACCGTCCGCAATGATAATTTCTGCTGAGTCCCGGGCCTGATGTCCAAGAATCCGGGCAAGCTCCTGGGCCGACAGCTACCCAACGGACATTGAAAAAACCAGCGTGTCATGCTGCGGTAAATTGTCTTTGTCCAGTGCTTATTATGCTTATTGGAACATATTGGAACCTTAAATTGTTGGAGATTCCGTGCAAATTGTTTGTTTTCCATGCTCATTACGAGCCTGTTGGAGGTTCCGTTTCAAACCATGGCAAACAAAGGTTTTCAACATGCCCACACACCAACCAATGCACATCTGCGAATGTGCAACTGCTCACTGTGTCAGGTGGTTGCAGCAGTCCTCCGGTATCTCCTCGTCCTCACGGCGTCATTGCAGCAAGAGGCTGCCAGGATCATGCCAGCGACTCAGGAAACTCTGCATGTTCTGCCCCTGTTAGTCTGAGCATCCAAAGTTTCTATGCTGGGCCATTGGGATGATGGTCTGCGCTGCTGGTGGCAGATGCTTCCGCCACTGGTCTTTTCTGCCTTTTGGACACCATGCAGCCGCTACTGGAAATCTTTTGAGCCCGGAACACGAGCAATTGATCGTTTGGGAAGGTTCTCAACCAGGAAACATTTGCAAAGGAAGCCTTGTCATTGTCGAGCGCTTAGCACGCAACATCCGGGCCTCATAGGCATCCCATAAACTAAACTGCTGCGAGATCAGGCAAAGCCTACCAGGTCACCAATGTGAAGGACTGACCTCACGCAACGTGCGAGACCAAAACTGCATTAGTCGCCTGTTGCGCAACCTTTTCGAGCACAGTTGGCATACAATCAAGTCGTATACTGGGCACCGCAATGCACGATGCGATTTCATGGCATCCTGGTTCTTACTTGGGATAGATGTGTGATATAAATCACAGCTTGCCTTGCATTGATGTAGAGTTGAGATGGTAGAATCCGATGTGTTGCTGTGATGTTTTGGTATCGTGCATTGCGATTGTTGTGATCCTGGTGCTGGGTGAATCTTGGCGACTTTGCGCTGGCACCAAGGACAGAAACGATGCCGACTAGAGATTCCTCACCCAGTGCAGCCAGGCGACGTTTTCGAGGAGTCGCACCACATCAGAATGCCCCTGATTTCTCGCTTCATCTAACGGGGTATCTCCTCCAAACCGTGGACGGTGCAACCACTGCGACACCACATGTCAGCACTGCCTTTTGCCGAATCTGTCAACCTTCATTTTTATCGATGGGGAACAAAAAGGTAATTTGGATCCATTGCTTCGACATGCCGTGTGATAGTGTAACGAGCCCCATGTTCCGTTTCGAATCAAAACAGAACCGTCAGACCGGCGGAAAAATTCGGGAATGTGAGCTTCAATCTTTATGCAAAGGCCGGCACTCACCACTGCAGAACATATACGTGCATGACATGTCAAAGTTAATCACCAAAAACTTGCCCAACAAAACCAAACAACGTCTGAGTTAACTATTGTATTTTCCTTGATGTTTCTTCTCTTACAAACTCATTCATCTAAACTTCTTTCAAAAATGCGAAACTTTGCCTGTAAATGCGACAAACTCGGAGCCAAGTCATCTCTCTGAGGCCCCGAACCATCATTGCCCTCGGCGCGGACGTCGGCCCTGGCGCCCACCAGCAGCTGCACCGCCTCCAATTTGCCGTTCCAGGCTGCACGATGCAGTGGAGTGCGGCCTCAGCAGGTGGAAGGCAGGCGGAAGACTTCGACGAGACCAACTTGCGGGGCTCTTCCGCGAACACATCGACGGAGCTGCGAAGCATAGGGTCATTTGGTACAGATTTTGTTACCAATCAGGAAGCCATTCTCAAAGCATCTTGCAAAACACATCCATCAAGTAACGGCTGAACAAAACCATCCGCGAGATGCAACATCCCGTACACAGTACATGACAATCCGGGTGGAAAGACTTTAGTCAAGGAATGCGAATGGAGATGAACATAAGTGTTGTGGCTGCAAACTGCACCTGGTACTCTTTGGAAACTTGTCCGAAAGCCATACTATGAACCCCATCTTTAAGGAACAATCCGCTTATATATCCTCTTAGGTCTCCAATTTGCTGACTATACCTGAGAGCACAGAAGCATAGTAAGCGCCCAAAAACATGGAATATAGGTGCCCCATACTCTTTCTGACATTTGGGCTGGACTTCAAACCGGACACGACGGAAATGGAGAAGTAGGTGGACGCTGCACATCCTGACCTCTTTGCCATCTCGTTGGGTCTTTCGGCACACATGCCACCAGTTGTGCATTCAATGTTGGCACACCAGCGGCAAGACACACTTACCTTACCTCTCGTGATTTCTTCAGCGTGTTTGCAAAATGATGTCCTGTCCTGACGTGTTAGTTATATCTTATCTATGATTGATCCATAGCATGATATTGCAACCACGCGAAAAAGTCCATATAAACAAGCTACAGCAGTTACAATGGTTCTAGTCCATATCTAAAATGCCAAAGGTGAACGCCTGAACATCAATTTCCCATAATCTCGAAAGTGAGGGAACAATGTGTAATGGTGTTTAACCAGCCATTTAATCAGAATTGCAAGGCGATGTAGAAGTGTGTATGGATCACCTTGCAAATTAAGGTATGGATGAGGGCGCGGATCGTAGGGGTGTCTGGGGTGTATGGATAGCATGTGAGCCCAGGACCTCAAGTTATCCTGCATTGTATTTTGACCGGTGTCCATGTGGACTATTGTGCACTCCAAGAATGTGTAGCCATGCGGTTTGCTCATCACAGTCTTCGGCATCTTGGCCCGTGTTTCAACTTGCGGTTTGCAACATCAGCATCCCCAGTGGAATGTCAGACCATTACAGGTATACCTCTGGACAAAATGAAACATGACATCAACACATGCAACAAACATTGTGAGCTCTCTTCGCAGCAAATTTGAAGTCGCCTGCGGTTAAGCCGCAGCTCACCAACATCTTCCATCACTCATCTTCGGTTGGCATTTACACACCCACAAATACAAACAGAGACATTCCAAATCAGATGCCACATCGTTTTCAATTGAAAACATTATCTTTTCCATTTTTGAGTGTAAACCCAAACAAATGGCAACTCTTTTCGATCTTCCAATCACCAACCCAACCAACCCAACCCACCAACCAACCACAACCAACCTCCGCCGCTTCCCCTCCAAACGAACCTGCTGGGCTCCCCGGACTGTTGGGGTTCTTCACGTCCACCGCCGCCCGCAGCGCCAGCAGCTGCGCCACGGCCGC
>VSDK01011661.1:241673-260423 GCA_009767595.1 Symbiodinium kawagutii | reverse complement strand
GATTTGTTGTCAGAAAAAAATATATTTTTCCTTTTTTTGAAAAAAAAACCAAAATTCAAAATAGCTCTTATGCAGTTCTTATGCTGTTTCTATGTTTGCCAAAATCTGTCTTATGCAGTTTCTATGCTGTTTCTATGCTGTTTCCTCTTTGCAGTTCAATTTACTAATTTCGGCCTGGTTAGTAAATTTTACTCCTAAATTCATCGATTTTACTAAATTTACTAAAAATGTAAATTTACTAATCTAGCAGTGTTAGGGTGGAGACCACGAACACCAACCGGTACTTGGCCGAGATAGCGGAGGACCTCGGGCTAGACAGACACAGGTCTATCCTTCGCCTCTGATTCAGAGGATTCTTCAAGGATATCGACAACATCTTGGCCGACTACAGCCAGTACACCTGATGACCATTGACCGACTGCACCTGGACTGTGACCAAACCCTCCAGCGACTGGAGAATTTTCACCTCGAGGCACAGTATGTCAACGCGGCGGAGACCACGGAGCTCTATGCGATGGACGAGCCCTTTGAGGATGCGGATGAAGCGGCCCCGGACGATGCGAACGCCCCGGATGATGACGACTTGCCTGACCTCGAGGACGCCCCGGTAGATGCGGCCGCGAACAACGCCCGGCGACTTCCACGAGAGCGACCTTTCTCTCTAGCTCAGCTGGTTCGACGAGCCCATGAAGGACTTGGACATCCAGGCAACGAGAGACTGGCCCGGATTTTGAAAGATGCCAAAGCGTCGGATGAGGCGATCCAGCTGGCTAAGAACCTCAAGTGCGACGTCTGTGCTCGACACGCGGCAGTGAAGCCTGCGCGTCGAGGAGCGCCACCTAAGGAACTCCATGTGAACGAGACGGTCGGCATTGATACGGTCTACCTCCCTGACTACAAAGGCGCAATGCGGATGGCCTTGAACATCGTGGACCTCTAGCTCAGCTGGTTCGACGAGCCCATGAAGGACTTGGACATCCAGGCAACGAGAGACTGGCCCGGATTTTGAAAGATGCCAAAGCGTCGGATGAGGCGATCCAGCTGGCTAAGAACCTCAAGTGCGACGTCTGTGCTCGACACGCGGCAGTGAAGCCTGCGCGTCGAGGAGCGCCACCTAAGGAACTCCATGTGAACGAGACGGTCGGCATTGATACGGTCTACCTCCCTGACTACAAAGGCGCAATGCGGATGGCCTTGAACATCGTGGACTGGTGCTCTCGATTCCAGATGGTGATCCTGTTGGATGGACATACACCCGCAGCAGCCCGGAAGGCCTACTTGAATTGGGTTCGATTTTTCGGGCCCCCTACCAAGATTTGTACGGATCTTGGACGGGAATTTCTGGGTATCTTCGAGACCGGTGCCGAGGAGGATTCTACCTTTGTCGACCCAGGTTCGCTCGAGTTCCCGACACAACGAGGTATCACAGAACGAGCCGGAGGTACCTTCAAATCAGTGCTGAGTAAAGCTGCCATGCAAACTGCCTGCAATACGGAAGAAGAGTGGACTCAATTGGTGGACATCGTCAACATGACCTGCAACCGACTGATGAACAAATCGGGATTCAGTCCGATCCAACGAGTCTTGGGATATAGTCCACGCATCCCCGGAGGTTGGATGTCTGGCGGCGCAGGAGATCTGGCTACCGCAAGCCGACGAGGAGGAGACCTCCCCATGCAACGAGCTGAAGCACTTCGAGTTGCTGCCGCCAAGGCTTTCCATGAAGCAGACAGTGAACAGGCTGTAAGGAATGCCCTTAGAGCTGGACCTCGACCAGAAAGACATTTCGAAGTGGGCCAGACCGTATACTTCTGGCGAAAAGGTATGGATGGTCCGAAGAAGAACCAACCGCACTACTGGCGTGGCCCTGCGAAGGTGATCCTGACCTCACCTCCGAGTTCTGTGTGGCTATCCTTCAAGGGCTATGTGGTGAAGGCTGCGCCCGAACAGGTCCGCATATAGCGACAGAGGAGGAACAGTTCACCCTCAGCCGATGGATTGACGACATTGCCCAAACCCGACAGGACTTCGAGAAGAACCCGCGGCATGGCTACATCGACTTGTCCAAGGAGGAGTTCCCTACTGAAGATGATCCTGGCCCAGGTGACCCTCGACCTCTAGTCCCTCGAGGTCGACTATCGGGCAAGACTCCAGCCGATCGAGTCCAGTTTCGGGACGACCCTCGTCCGGATGAGTGGGAATATGACCCGGCGGAGAATGTACTACATCGACTACATCGACAACCTCGAGATCGCTTCTTCCATCCTCAGGAAGACTTGGCGCGGTGCCCTGTGGAGTGGGACCGAATCCGCAGCCGTCGTCATACCCAAGGACAGTACGTGCACAACAGTGAAACCTTCGAGAAGGACGACGACTGGATTCTATCACCAACCGGAGAAGACCTATGTCTACCATGGACCGGGAGAACAACCTTTGCACTGCATCCTCCAACAGACGACGGCCCTTCTCCGGCTCCGACTACCATGATGTCTCCCGGGGAAGCTCCGCTACCAAGTCCTATGCCTGAACCGGAGTCTCAACCTATGGAGACCGAGGTGGACGATCCAGAGAATGCCGTCATCTTTCCAGATACCGAACAAGAAGCTGCTCCCGAGGAAGATCGAGGAGTCATCCGGCCTAGAGATGATGACCAGGACGATGGAAATGATTCCGGAGAACGAGAGAGTAAACGTCTCCGGACCCAGTTCCTCGACACTTACCTCACCAGCATCGAGAAGGTGCTGGCCGCCAAGACCAAGAAGGAAGTTAACTTTCGTCAACTTCGCGGAGACCGCTTGGAGAAGTTTCGGAAGGCGGTCATGAAGGAAGTCCAGAACAACCTGGACACCCAGGCCTATGAGATTTTATCGCCTGAGGAATCAGAGCGAGTTCGACGAGAAGAACCGGACAAGATCATGAAGTCCCGGTTTGTGATGACCGAGAAGAATATCGATGAGGAAGACATTGAGAAGGCGAAGAAGGATGGAATCCTTTTGGAAGAGGATGGCAATCGGAGTACGAAGGCCAAGGCTCGACATGTGATGAAGGGCTTCAGTGAGAACAATGCGGAGGACCTCGAAACGACTACACCTCAATGTGGGCGAGATACAGTACTATGCGTCCTTCAACTCATCTGCAGCTAAGGTTGGATTCCTGGCTACTTGGACTTCACTCAGGCTTTTCACAGCGGAGATGCTCTGGAGCGCCTCATCTATGCCATGCAGCCTAGCGAGTGTCCCTTGCCCGGGTACCAACCTCGGCAACTGCTTCGCCTTAAGAAGACCTGTTATGGTCTTTTGGATGGACCCTATGCGTGGTACCGCCATCTGTTCAGAGTGCTTACTGAGCAGTTAGGCTACCAGGTCAGTGTTGCTGACCCATGCCTGTTCTACCTGTACACTGCTCAGGGAGGCTTGGAAGGTATCATCGCCGTGGCCACGGACGATCTTCTTCATGGTGGCTCCGCTACCCATTGGTCCAAAATGGAATGGCTCAACCAAAACTACAAGCTGGGTAAGTTCGCTAAGGGCGATGGTCGCTTTGTGGGGAAGGAGATTACCTGCAGACCAGATGGTTCCATCCTGGTCAACCAGTCTCTGTACGGCCCTAAGATTCAACCCGTTCCCTTGTCTCGAGAACGGAAGCGATGCCGCTTTGACTACTGCACCGAAGAGGAGATCAGTGCACTTCGTGGTTTGTTGGGTGGCCTTGCTTGGCTATCGAAAGAGGCACGTCCGGATTTGGCAGGTCGGACGGCCATTCTGCAGCAATCGATGCCGCGACCCTATGTCCAGGACATCGTCGAAGCGAACGCTCTGGCCCGAGAAGCTCTACAACATGGTGACTTGGGTGTTACTATTTGGCCGATTCCTTTGGAACATCTACGGATCGGGACTGTGTCCGATGCAGCATGGGGAAACGTCCGTATCGAGAATCCGGAGAACCTAACCGACTTCTGGGAGGAGAAGGATGACCGCTGGATTCGACACCACGTACTTCCACGTCGAGTACTCTACCACCCTGCGTCGGATCCTGATGGACCCAACCCACATCTGCTCTCGGAGACCAGGAGTACCATAGCGGATGGGGAGGAAGTTTCCGACAACTGGAATACCAAGGGCGGCATTCGAATCCATGGAACGGAACCGTGGTGTGGTCAAACGATCTTCTTCAAGCGGCGAACGGGCTACATCGAGAAGCTCAAGGAGACGTTCTTACAGCAGGAACGCCTGGCTAGTCAGGGCGGCTACATCATCTTCTTCTACGACGCTCGCATGGAGACTGAGGAGAAGGCCTTTCCTATCTCGGTTGTTAGCTGGAAGAGCTTTCGCATTAAGAGATGCACGGTCAACACTCTGTCGGCAGAATGTCAAGCTATGATCCAAGGTGTGGGTGGTCTACATTGGTTCCGACTACTACTACAAGAAGCATTCGGTCGCCGTCTCAACTTGGAGAACTGGGAGACCGAGATCGGGCGCACTCCTTGCATCGCTGTCACTGACAGCAAGAGCCTCTATGACACCATCCAGAAGTGTTGCAACCCGTCAGCACATATTGCTGACAAACGAACAGCGATCGATGTCACTATACTCAAACGAGACTTTTTGAAAACTAGGGGACAGGTGAGGTGGTTAGAAGGTAGTAGGATGATCTCGGATAGTTTGACCAAGAAAATGGGGAGTTCCTATCTTCGTGGGGTTTTACGAAATGGGTCATGGTCCTTATCCGAGCGCGGTTTCGAGACTGCCTTCCTGTTTCCGATTTCAGCCAACAGAGAGTAGAACCGGTGTGCATTCGTTGCTACCGCTTGGCTGAAATCACTTCTCGTGCCCGTGTGGCACTCGCAACTTCGAGACGTGTGGCTCAATCGGGCCTTGGGGTATTGTGCGTCTGAAAAAGGCGCGTTGTGATGTCTGCCCGCTCACAGATTCATAGGTTCTTTGTCCAAGCAGGGATTCCATAGCCAATATAGTACCGAAAACGAAGAAAACCTTGAGGGAAAATTGGCAGGATGGCAAATTTGATTAGATTCTCTGGGTAGCATGTGGATGCATGCGGATAAACACGTTACTTGTTTCAAGAGCTAACCATGGTGAATGCACTAACGGCTATCGAATAAGTTAAGCCATAGCTACTAGTAGGATTGAATTGAACATAATGAATAGCATTGGTGAATTCACTCGTGATGCTGATTACTAAGGTTCAATTGCCCGAAAAAACGAAACAAATTCAACACGTGAATTAACTCGTGGTGATTTGACAAATGAAATTAATGAACTGGTGGATGTAATAATTTTCACTATAGTGAATCAACTAGTGATTAAGAAGTCCAACTATTGGTTAACGGTGAACGAACCAACCAGAATCAACTGCAAGTTGCAGGGAATCGTTTTCCAAAGAAAAATGGACTACACTGATGGATCCTCATAATTCCGCATGGCTAATACATGAGTCAACGAATGGATTAAGAGTGGTTGGTGATCCGAACTGATGATGAAGGGTAGTCATGTTTCGTGAGGTTGAATAGCGGTCAAGCGAGTGGATGACCAAGGGTGCATCTTGGCGTCACAAGAACCACTATTTCACCCATCTGAGCCATGATTGAACCATGATTGAGCCACTATTTACCTCCAAAGGTTAGTTGTTTTTTGGTCCGAAACATGATGGCGAATCGGTCCATTGCTACGTACTTGCAGCGCTCGGCCAAATAGTGAAGCTGTGGTTCGATGAACTCCACATACAGTGGGCCCCCCAATCGTTAGCTAAGTTGGGATATAACTAGAGTAACTACCAGTTGCGGGGGATATAACTATACTTAAATGGATGTTTCTCAAAATAGGGGTGCCCCTTAATCAAACAAAATAAATCATTATAAACCAAGCATAACTTGAGAGTTCCCTGTTTTGAGAAACCCCCATACGGCTTTTTGACCAACTTATAGTGATTATTAGCCCCAGTTAACCAATATTTACCCCAGTTAAGCATTAGTTAAATGGCTCATTACCCAACTTCTCACGTTTGGGGGCCCCACCTCGTTAAGACTAAGTCCTATAGTCACCGTGTCCCCGGGGATCCAGTTGTGCCTTCGAGATGGTGCCGATGGCCAAGGCTAGGGGTAACCACCAGTTGTGGTAGTCATATCTGTAGTGATATATAACTACCATCAGCAACCAGTAACGGGCCCCTACAAAAGGTAGGTTTTCAATATGGCTTACAACCTATGGAAATGATGGTGAACTGGGAGCTATGGCCAACTTATGCCAACTTAGTAAACCTTTGAGCGAGGGAAATAATAATGATTGTAAGTTGGTGGTCATGAGTCATAACTGTAGTTGGATAGTGAATCTTCAACCAGCTTACAGGCAAGACTATGTCGCTATTGACCATAACTCACCCAACCTAAAATGGTTCCTATTGACCAAGTTGCAATTAAGTTGTAATTAACTGATCAACCAAACTATCAACTGACTGACCAACTCATATCGTAAGCAGCTTATCAACCAAACCAATTACCAACTTACGACCCAACGTGTTAAGCAACTTATTACCCAGCATAGAACTAAGGTCCATCCACCTTCGAGCAGCCTCGCAACGCCAACCCGAAAAGCGCACCTTCCAAGGTTCACGTGCTTCAGTCCTGACGAGTTGATCTAGAGACGGTTCCACATAACTGGCGAGCTGGGTCAATATTGACCAACCAATACTGGAGGATACGTTCACCAACAAGGCTACAGGGAAAAACATGGTTCATGATTGGGGAACCTTGGGTACAGGGTGAACTGACTCACAACCATTTTGATAGGTCACAAGTTCATTTGTTAACTTTGTTGATCGTATCAAGTATGTTGTTTGTCTACGGTGACTATATTGTTTATCAATTGTTCACATGTTTAAAATTCAAACGCTTCATCTATGATTGATATGTTGCTTTTCAATACTTAATTCTGTGGAATCAACGATTGACTGTGGACCATGTGGAAACCAAGGTTCTTGGCTGATCAATGGATGACAATGTGGAATCAAAGAGTAAGCGATCATCAATGGTTCATTAAGTGGAATCAAGGGTTAAGTACGTGGAACCCTAAAGAATCATATCCTTTGTGGAAACCAGTTGGTTTATGCCAGAAACTCATGAGTTGAAGCCATTAACCAACCGAACTGACGGATGATTGCTGGTGATGACTACGAAAACCAGCTGGTCTGATGGTGTCTGCGGCTTTTGCGACACCGGCTTGCAAGCAGCGAACCATCCACACGTTGATGGTTTAACAAATGGAGATGATTAATGGTTCATAATGGCTGAACCTTTGATGAATCATTGATGAGCCGTTGATTGACCATTCATTGGCCATCAGCAACAGTTTTCAAACCGCAAGTGACCAGCTAACCAGTCACAGCCGGCAACAGTCTCAGGAACAAGCAACCTTGTGGAAAGCAGCTGCTTGTTGCTGGCTTAAGCCATCAAGAAACCAACTGGTTGACACCGGGTGCTGTCAACCATGGTTGATTTGTTCGATGTTGACCATCAGAAAAATTACAACCAACCAACTGGTCATAATGATATACTGCCCGTAACAAACAACAACTATGATTGTTTATATGTCGTCATGCGTTCAATCACGGTGCCTGACCACAGTGAATCGCAGGAAGGGCAGTCGCTGCGGCTTGACCCACGGCTCATCGTGATGCCACTGCTACTAGCCTCTAGGATATATGATATATCTGGCTGGCTTGGCTTTCCAGCGCATGCCATCATTAATGGACTTCATCAACAACCATTCTGGCTGGTGGTGCGAACAGCCGCCCCGTTATCAAAAATATGTGCGTTCGTCAACCAGCCATTTGTTGATAATCACGTTTGGGAAAATACAAAATGTCTAAAACCACTAGCCATTGCCAATCACCAATTGCTTGCAATCATCAAGGTCAAAGCCTGACTATTGCAACCAATACCTTCTTATTCATGTGCCATCCAGTGTGTCTAATTAATCATTGAGTGCCATTCATCAACCATGAAGCGCCATTAAGCAACCATGGATGCGTCATCAATAAGCCTCTGGTTTGTCATTATTGAGCCACTAAGTGTCACTAATTAAATAATCATTACCAAGCGTCATGAGTCATTTCTCTAATCAAGGATTGATGATAATCAAGAATCAATGATAACCTCCCAGTTCTTAATGTGAAACATTGGTTTGTCATCAATATCATCAAAAAAACAGGAGATTAATTAACCATTAATCAGCAACCAAACCATCACCGAAATCAATAACGGCAAATCAATCACACTCAGATTACTTAGATTCATCAGGATTAAGCATCATTAACCTACAATTTAGTTTTATTAACCAACCATCAAACTTTGTGAACCAACCAGTAAGCATTACTAACCAGCCATTCCTAAGTGTCTAAATCAACCCATCCGGCAGTGGGTCAAAATCCCGTACCCCTGGTTCCCCTATCATTAACCATTGTTGTCCCTTGTTTTGTTGGTGAAAATCCCCCATTAGTTGGTTGGTTAATATTGACCCATAGCCATCCATTCAGCACGCTTCCAAGGCTGCCACGTCACCGCCCCCGTCCTGACCCGCTCTTCGATGGCCTTCCTCATGGCCAGCGCTGCATCTTCATCCACCTGGCAGGATCGGTTACTTTCAGTGCAAGGTGGGGCCTCCAAACGTTTGAATGACTTGGTTAAGATTCGAAGTTTAGATATATGTATATATATATATATTTAGATTTATATATATATAAGTGTTTCTCCAAATAGGATAATCCCTAAATCATCCAGTTCATTGACCATTTCTGCTAATAAACAAACCCGTTTTGGGGTTCCCTATCTTAAGAAAACTCTATATAGTGATATCTACCATAACTTGTCAATATCAACCATGTTACTTTCGCATTATTAGTTATGCGTTGCTCACAAACGTAATGACCATATGAATCCAGTTCAGAAAACGCACGACTCACAATTATACGTAAACTGTAGCTCACTCCTGACAAACCAATGTAACGTAATGGCGCAACATCTTTCGGTGGTGTGCCGTCCTTCACTGCCTCAGGAACCTGTCGCGATTTACACACATCACATTCGAAGGTCTTCACTAGGTCAAGCACCTGCGGTTCAGCTCCGTTATGTTGAAGGATGCGCAACATATCTGTATTTGAGGCGTGACCCAAGTTAACATGCATCTTTCGGATAGGAGCTTCAACTCTTCTTCGACCTTCAGCCTTCATTGACCCTTGAATGGTAGCTTGACTGATGGGGAAGCAAATGACATGATGAGCATGATGAGTACAACTTTCATCCATAGCGAAACCTCCCAGAATCTTGCGAACCAAACGTTTGGGGTAGACCTGCGACTGGATGGATCGCAACTGGCCCCCAGAGGAACCTTCAACAGGTTGGTGTTCGTGGTCCTGCTTGCACACCAGAGGTTCGAGCATCATCGCCACTGGCAAGGACGATGTCATAAATCTCCACTTCTTGCCAAACAGCTTCCGACTCACCTTGTCGCTGAGTCCCACAGCACATGCTGCCACATCCATCTGAGGGTGCTGGTACCGACGACAGAAGTCTCTCATCTGCTGATCGTCCCATGCTTCACCTGTAGCCGTGGACTCAAGGAGATAGTGCTTGCCTACGGACAGTTGTTTCTCTGCACGCTTCTGGCACCATCGAATCATATCCACGGCTGTCTGAACATCAGTGACATGTTGTTCGACATCCACTCGCTTTTCCAACGGTGTGCATTGTTGCAGGCGGCTCAGATTCTCAATTTAACAATACCGAACCCCACCTTGAACCATTCACTACTTTTTCAACAATACCCAGAATTCTACTTTTGGTTTAGAACCAATCGTTCGACCCAACAACATCGACTCAACAACAACCAAGTAGTTCAACAATAACCAGGTCTGCCCGCAACTATTTGTCTTTAACCATATCATTTAGAACCACACATCATTTCTACCCAGTCCCAACCAAATCACTTCTAACAATTCCCGACTGAAAACAAATCACTTATCATCATTCCCAACCAAATCATATATCATCCTTTCCGGTAACCAAATCACTTGTTTAATTCCCAAATCGTTTGGCTTTGGGTCAGTTCACCCTTAGTCTGCCTGGTTCCCATATCATTAGCCATTGTTTTCCCTATAATCTTGTTGGTGAGCTTATCCCCATGAAATTGCTTGGTGATTATTGACCCATAGCCATATATAGCTGGCATATCCCCTATAATTGCTAGTTATTTGCCCCTACTATAGCTATATTTGGTTGGTGAACTGCTTGACCCATTGCCTATATATCTAACATTTTCCATATTATTGTTGGTTATCATTCCCTATTATTAACCATTAACCAGCTAGTGAAACCATGGGTTGGTTGGTTAACTGCTTCATCATCCCAACCACCACCCCACCACTCTCCAGGTCGCACCTCCACCACCGTGCGCCAGTTGGCATCCACGGGTCCCAGTTCAAAGGCGTCCAGGACCACGCACTCCGCAGGCACCGCTGGGGCCGGCAGCGAGGCTTCGCCGAAGCACTGGGCGATGTAACCTGGGGATGGCGGCAACCACTGGGGGATGGTTAAACGAGCTGGTTAATGGTTAATATCTATAAATTGTTGGTGAACTAGCTGGTCAACTAGCTGGATGATGGCTAATATAACTCGTAACCCATTCCATGAGCCCCCAAAACCTTTGAAAAGGTAGGGTTTTACCCTCAAAAATATGGGGTGTACCAGGCAAGTGGTAGATACAACTACACTTAAATAGTTTACGAACCAAGTTATGACTAGGGGGCCCACCTTTGTGCGGGCCCAAGTGATTTATAAGCCTGCCTCAACTCAAATAACTACAAGCTTGGTACAACCTGACTCTGAACAGGGTAGTTATAAACCACCTGGGTAGTTTCGAGATTTCTAATGCAAACGTAGTTTACAACCTGAAAATCAATGCCATCCGCGATGTGTAACCCAGGTGGAACACCCAGTTGGAAGAAATACAAGCATCATGGTTACACATCCAGGTTGATCTTGATTGTAATAGCGTCATAGAAAAGCCACGATGAAATCAAATTTGGAAGTGGCTTTTTGTGGAGCTGATCATGATCTCGGATGATGATTGAACCAAGATTGGCCAACTTATGAACCGCCATTGTTGATCACAAACCTCAGCTAACAAGTGTCTTTAGGGTCTTATTTGAATCCTCGGCTGAGTTGGAAAAAAGGTTTCGTAGCCTTCCTACAAGCCATGCGATTCAGATGTTGAAGATCTGGTCCTAGCAAAATGTGTCATCCCACGAATGAGGCCGTCCATGAGACTGTGTGCGCAATCCGCCAGTTTTTTTTGCCTGGTGACTCCTGTTGGAACGATAATTTGGCGAAACAACTAATTACTCGCAAGTACAGTTGGGATTCTGTTCGCAGCCCCTTTGACGGGCACCAGCAACAACTAGTTGTGGAACAAGTTGATGTGGGCACCCTAGGAATGAACAACCGATTCATTCTGCAAACCAACCCATGGAACCGGCAAATTTTCAGCGACATCACCTGGACCCATCAGTTTTAGCCATCATGCTCTGCCATACACCAAGCATCAACTACAAACAACTGGCTGTTTTCAGTTGGAACCCAGCAACCAACCAGCACCGCCACCATGGAACCACGTTGCATTGCCAAGCAAGTTGCTCAAGGGTTCAGTATCACGCGCAGTGGCCACCAATGCCTTGGTGTAAAACGAGCTGGGCAGTGGAACATGCTATGCAATGTATGGCCATTGATGTTCGATGAAAATTATGGTTATACCAGCAAATCTACATATCTATATATATATATGACCACGATACGTACATATATATATATTTATAAATACACACTGTATGTACATCTATCTGTGTATATATATATATATATGCCTCATTCAATATAGATATGTATATTTGATTTGATCATAAGCATACATGGTACTGGTAAAAAAAAAAACTATAATGCGTCTGCAGAAGTAATAACCATGTATGTATGTAGATGGCAAAGTATATGTATACTGTGATGAGTCCGAAAAAAATGAAACATAAGTAACACTGGGTTCTGGAGAGACCATCCCGACAGTCAAACTGGTTGTTCCTGACAGTGGGATGGCTTCACAGCAAGGGCACTGGCAGTACTAGGCTCTGGCTGCTTCAAAAGGAGCACCCTTAATTGATCAGAAGTACCAAACTAGGTATCAATTGATCAACTGGTATAGATCTAACATGTATCATCTATACCAGGTTGATCAACTCAGGTATCTCTGCATTTCTCAGTTCAACTGATGACTCACGAGGTAGTTTTCTTGATGACATCCCTGCTACTACCCGATGGTCATCTCCCGTGACCCACCCTGGACCCTGATCCTGAACCAGCACTTTGACCAGTGGGGTGAGGGATAACCCAAATGTAAATCTTTGAGTTGGAGATGCCTCAAGATGATCAACTCCAGAAATGTACAAACCTTGCGGTGGACAACCGTTTACCCATCTGCTTTTTTAGACAACCCGCCCCCAGCAGCCCAGAGAAACTTAGACAAAGGTCGCAGCCCCCTTGCAGGTTTTGTTGGCTAATTAGTTCTAGGTACTTAATGCAAAACTGACTCATATCTGATCTTGGATTTCTTGTTTGACAAACAAGCAAGCAACCTGATCATCAGAATGGGCTTGTCCAAAAATGATGATACCCTCTTCATGCTGGTTGGTTTGTTGTATGTGATTATGAAGAGCTGGATGGTGGTACCATCGTTGACCAACCCAGGCCATCAATGTGGCTTTCGCTCACCCCTGGCACTCAGCCGAGTTTCTCCTGCCATCCGCCGCACTTGCTGCGGACCGAAGTCCGTCGCAGCGAAGTAGACCGCTGTCCAGTCCGCATCGATCCAGTCCGAATCTTGGGGAGCGAAGGGAGACTTGTGCACCAACAGCTGCCTCTTACCCTGGGAGACCTGTTACCCTTCTTTCCTTCAGCAGCGCGTTACAGCCCAATCTCTGAAATCTTGGCAAGAACCTGGGGATGCAGAGCAGTTTCCCTTCCAGTATTGGAAACATAGTCAGTTGAGATGTTTCTTGTGCTAACAGTTGAGATGAATTTATGATAACTGTTCCAGTTAGTATGAAACATAAATTGAATCACCTTTCTTGAGCCAACAGTTCACAAGAACCATTCTGTTCATGAGTAAAATATTAAAGACATCGCAAATATATGTATGGCAAACCATACCAATGGCAGTATGAGAGTTTCACCATAGCAATGCTCAGTGCAGTCAAAAACAACATGATCAATGATGATGATAATATTTGCTGATAAATCAGTAATCTACATGACCACCAAAAGTATTGTTCATTTTTGGTGATAAATAAAAACAATATGATAATGTGACGATAATCAAACAATATCATTACAACAAGGGTCATTGTACTACACCTTGATCTTAGTGTTGTATCAATATATTTGTTGATAGTTGCTGGTTACCGTTTACAATTACAAACTATCCCAGAACATGCTGATCAAATAACAGCCATCATCCCCGAGAATGAAAAATCAATACTGGTCATTCTGGTCTGCTTTAATCGCAATAAAGCCATTTTGAACTGCACAGGGACACATTTAACTGCTAGATAATTTCTTCGCCATTTAATGAACCTTCGCACAACAATAAACCATGTTTGCTACCATTTGATGATGATTGGCCACCCATTAGAATCTGAAGCAAATAAGCCTATATCAATTCAATCCACCAAATGGTTATGGGTCAAAATTGGATACTCCAAAAAGCTATGGTTTATCAGTAAAGCTGCTATTTTTTGGTGGCTTAGTGGTTACCCTATTTTGGCACATACCCAAATGGTGGGTCAAAACCCGGTAACCCTGGTTCCCCTATCATTAACCAGCTTGTTTCCCTCATTATTATTTGTCATTATCCCCCATGAAATTGGTTGATGAATGTTGACTCATAGCCATATAGTTGGTATATCCCCTAGTATTATTGCTTGTTATACCCTGTTAATTATAGTAAGCTGCTATTTTTTGGTCCAAATGATGAAGCACTTCGTTGAGCACCTGTTCCCATGAGGCCTCCCGCTCTCCCCAACGCCCACCTCCACCCCGCTGCTGCGTCTGCAGGCCCATGGCGGAGCAGTGGAGCAGCTGACGCATAGCGCCTAGCACAGGCGGTGGCTGATGAAGGTCCGGTCGTTGATGGTGATGGAACCATGGTGGACCCCAAGGAAACTGTGGTGAGATGGTGCTTGAACCCAAGGAAATGCTGGTGAAATCATGGTTAAATGATGGTTGAATGACATAATGATGGTAGTTTATCTGGGTAATGATGGTCAAACATGATGTGGCGGATGGCTGCTACTAGGTAGTTGACGATCAGTGATGGTGATTGATGGTTTGAAATGGTTCAACAAGAACTTAATATGGTTTGTGAGTTGCTTACGAAGCAGGTTCAGAATGATGCTACTTCTGGTTTTCATAGCGCGACCAAGAATGGATAGTCGTTCAAAACCTGTAGTCCAAAGTCATAAGCTTCTATAGCGATTCAAGGAGAGCCAGGAGAAGTGTGAATGGAGTCAACAAAATCGGTCAATCATTCAAGATCGACTTGACAATGGTCAACGGAAGGTGATAAGAGGCTACGCAAACTAATTATATGAAACAATCTCTTGGCGAAGGATCGCTGTGATAAAGATAACTGGCTTCTGAGGTGGGTCCCAGGTTGAATTACCATCCCTGCAAACTAAAACACCAGCGAACTGTCTGAGCACGTGTCAAGGCCGAGCATACCAAAGGATGGGAAAGGGAGCATCCCCATGCAAAAATTTCCATTCATATTTCGGATGTTCACCACTCGGCGGGCACCCAGCAGTCTTGAATATGATGAATCGGACCATGAAGCAGTGGCTGATGGTACTATGTACCTCCACCGGCTGACATCAGCTATAGTATAGCTGCATATAGCTGCTGGATTACTAACCTGACTCAGCTGGGGTAGACTACAAGTTCTAGGGGCCTTCACCCACCTTTACCCCCCTCTAAATGCATTGGTCCACCCCGTGTATCAATAACATGTAGCGAAATCACATAGCGAAATCAAGGGTTGAGTACAAAACTGCAGGATTTGCCCATCTGGTTTGTTTTGGAAAAAACGGGTCTGTTCAATCTACTCCATGTTTTCCCCAGTCAAAATGATGATTATTTGCAGCTTAGGGACGCCCCAAATCACAGGAGACAGCCGCATACCACTTGAACAACAGCAAGAATAATTTTCTGAATCTCCCTTGATGATCGGCTATACACCTGTACGTAGGTCATATAGGTCTTCTAATGATTGGTCGTAATGATGGCCACCAAACTAGGAATCGCAATCCCCTTCAATGGTATAGGAGTGAAGAGCGAACTGCGCGATTGATAAAGAAAAACGAATTCCAGCCCAATACACCTTTAATTTCTGGCTATGATCGTCCAACACCACGCAGGATTGGCAACTTCGATCACAACCAATCTCACAAATTGTGGTTAACCTGCATCCTGCATCCGCAATATTGTTGGCCATGATCCTCTAGAAGAAACCTTCAATAAACATCACTTCCAATCACTAGTCATGCATAGTGGGGCCCCGGGTTGTTTAACTTAGTTTGCCACATTTCATGTGACCTTAGTGGCGAATCTTGACCAACTCACTGAAGGGACCCAGATCCAACTCACAACTGAAGGGGCCCAGATTGTGATTCATCAATGTAGGTAAAATCAAAGAAACAGCGTTTAGTTGCCCGTTTCTCAATTCATTGATCACCAGCACAGAACCAATCATCTATGTATTTGGTCATTTCTCAGGCCAGTTTGTGCACCACAAGTTGTGGATGGTTATCACTATAACTAGTTAATAAACTGGATGATAGCTCAGGGCAACCCCTATGACTTGAGAAACACCTACATGTAGTCCTGGTTCACTGCCTACCCGAACCCCCCCCTGAGCCCTTGTTACAGCTGACCACTCACATCCCAGGCACTGGCATCCCGGAAGGCTGGCGAGGGCCACATGAAATTGTGATAGGACCGGAGACCTTTGCCTCGATCGTCGATGGTCGTTGGGTTGGGATGGTTGTTGGTTGATGGGGACGAACACCATGAAACCTAATTGAATGGTTGGTTGATGATGTCGGTCTATCGATATGGAATTGCTAGATGGTTTCATCATGGGTTTTTTTGGGATCATGGTGAGTAGAAGTAGTCATTTGTGGCAAGTCACGGTTGATCATGTGTTGACAATTCTTTCTGAAAAGTGGTTGGTGGTTCGTTACTCCAAACATGTGCAACCTAATGAGATGAAACCAACATCCACATATATATATATATAACCATGACTAAACCACATCAATAACAAACCATTTTGCAACCATTGTTAGTTGGTAATCATCAATGATTCAGGTACCACATTCAACATTAAAAACCATGTTTTACTCCTCATCACTATGACCTATCATATTCGAAGACAATTAATTGACTTCAAATGGTTGAATACAGGTGGCTAGTGATCAACAAATGATGACCGATGATGCATGCATGCATAATTTATGCATAAATGGATGGACGGACGCGCGGACCAACGGACAAATCGATGTTCACTGCTCAAATGCGTTTCATCTATGAGTTCTTCAGAGTAGTCAGCAGAATTCAATTGAGATCATCACAACAAAGAAATCCAGTTGGACTTGTTGATTGATTTGCAAGCGCAGGAAGTTGAATGACTGTGCCAGCTATTGATCATTCGCGACTTGATCATGAACAAATGACGAGCAATCAATGACTATTGTTTTCAGACATTTCGCATGGAAGATGTTTTGAAATGCAACATATGGTAAAACTGTAGATAATCACTTATGTTTCCATTTCCACAAAAAGTAACCAAAATCACAATTCTAAAGCCGTCATTGACCTGAGTGGGAATGCGGAATTCTATCACAGAACTGCGGCGGCTCACCGCCGTCTGGCTTTGTATTGTGGTCGTCTTTCTTCTGCTTGGCCGCTGCCTGGTTGGCCGTTTTTCGCTGTTGCCAGCGTTTCTGTTTGGCATTGCATATGTCCCTTTGGGCTCTCTCTGTCGGAGAGATGTCCTGTTTGTGGTATTTCGCGACCGCATCGTTGGAGCTTGGCCAGGTACCGGCCTGCATCTGCCGTGCTGGCGGCCCTGGCGACCAGCTCGAATTTCCAAACTCCAAATTTAAATGAAACTCTTGAATGACGTCAGCATGATCATTGAAAGAAAGGTCAAAAGCAAATAGATTCATTAAGTTCTGACTATAGTCTTTCTTGCTTGGGATTCTGCATCTGCTGCCTTGCGCCACCGAGAACATGGAATAGGTCCTCGAATCGGGTTGTCAAGAAGCGGCTAACATATCAGCAGCAGCCATCAAATCACGAAGCCGGTCAGGTGTCATTCGAGCTGTCAGACGCCCTGCTCTTTGCAAAGAACCCAGGGAGGGCACAACAGCCTCGCGCATCCAGCGCTTGAGGTTCTAGTGGTGGCTGGTGTTGAACGACTTCTTGCATGGTGGGGAGAGGTGCGCTGGTAATTCAACCCTATAGGCGCTCGGTACCCACGGTACCAAGCGATATGTGCCGCCCTTGTTTAAGGCACCATGCCTTCGCTCGGTAAGAGGCTACCAAGCCGTTGACGACACCAGTTGATGTTTGTGCCTGCACAGCCCAGGCAAAAGCATCATCACCAGCTGGGACAGGCTGCAACACTCTCTTGTCACGTCTCTTGTGGCTCAAAGTACGCAGTCCTTCTCTTCTCCGGGAGCGGCTGGCCGAATTCGCCGCAACGACCCATTTCCGCATCGTTGGTTGGTTGAACGGTTCACTTATGACTACCAGGGTTCACTGAGTTCACTGCCAGGGTACCAAACTGGTTCACTACCGGGAACGGGGTGTTGGTGCCTTGACCCATCCGCCAGGAGCGCCCAGCTGTGCCGAGTGGCGTGCGCAAGGCCCACCCTTCAGCTCCTCCCAAAGCGAAGGATGAAACGAGAAGAGAAGGTATCTGGTGATATCATGGTAACATGGTTCTCCTCCTACTAGAATAGCATCTCACAGCTTGTCAAGCTACTGTCATGGTATCAGGTGTTTATGGTGTTTTGCGTGGTTGAATAGGTGATTATGATTGTTAATAATAGGGGATAATCACCAACAATACGGGGTAAATAGCTACCATATTGGGGGTTCTTAGACTAGGGGACAACAATGGTTGATTTTTTGCTATCAATGTTTGATAGTGGATGGGTGATTATCATGGCGTTTCATGATAATGTGGCTGATAGTGGTATCATGATGATACCATGGCAAAGTGATATGGTGATGTATGGTATGTGATTATGCGATATCATGCGATCATGTTGGGCAATAAGTACTGATATCAGCCACATGGTAACCAATATTATGGTAACTAATGATAACCAGCATTCAGCAATAATCACTACTGAATGTTTATATAAATAGTGATGCTTAATGGTTCATAAGATGCTAAATTTTCACCAAGAAGCAGTGACACGTTCGAACACTTTTTGTTTACTGTATGATTGGTTCTCCCCCCATAGTTGACCACTATCAACCATGGTTAACCATAGACAATCCCATTGTCCACACACTTTCATAAAATAGCACCTTTAAGGATTCTTGCAATCCAATGTTGGTTGATTCCTGCT
>VSDK01011661.1:213678-241618 GCA_009767595.1 Symbiodinium kawagutii | reverse complement strand
CCCTGCTGCTTCGCACATATCCGATGGCAAAAGGATACGCCTGGGTTGCGTCACAAATTGCTCAACCCACTAGTGGCGTGTAACCGCAATTTACCAACTATTTCCTCTAATTAACCAGCTTATTCAGCGCTATCAGCCATCACTAACCATGAACAACAGCCTGTTAATAACTATCAGAAACTTATCACGATCATGAATGATCATCATTCATCAACTGAGCAAGTCTTGAAGCGCAACAAACATGAGCATCAACAATAACCAACCTACCCATTAAGTACAGTTAACCACCAAAAACTATCAACCATTAACCATGGTTTGATCAAAACAACCACCATCAACCATATTCATTAACCACCAATCATGGATATTACCCGTAGATGTTAAATATGAATCATTAACCATCAACCAGTAACCATAGATAACAACCACCATTCACCGTAGTTAGTTTGGAACCATTACCCATAGTTACATAACTATGGTTCCTAACCATTAGCCCATGTCCAATTACCCATAATGCTTGACCATAGCTATTACCCATCAACCATTACACATAGTTATTAATCAACCATAGTTGACCAAGAACAAACTAAACCATTAACCACAGTCAACAACCATTAGATATCAACCCTTAACCAGTACCCATAGTTAATAACCACCATCAACCGCAGTTAAACCATCAATCATCAACCATATTTACAGTTATTAATCACGAACTATCAAAGAGTAACCATAGCCAAAAACCACCATCTCGCCCCACTTCCCCAGCTGAACCAAAGCTTCGCCACTAGGCCGCGTGTCCTTCAACGCGCTGCGCACGCGTCGATGCACAGCGAACTTGGCCAAAGCTTCCGTCCTCAGCGGCGCGACGAAGCTGTGGGCCTGGTGTCAGGGCTGCCATGCTTGGGAATAAGCCAAGGCTTGGTGATGGTTGATATGGCTATGCGTCAAGCAGTTAACCAACCAATTTCATAGGGGACAATGACCAACCAATAGTAAGGAAAACAATGGTTAATGATAGGTGAACCAGGGGTACAGCGTTTTGACCCACTGCCATGTTGATACTTATTGGTGGGCACTGTCAATGATTAATGACAATGTCAATGCTTAATTAATCATGGTTCATGATGGTTAATGAAAATTAATGATGGTCAATGATGATTGTCAATGGTTACTGATTGTCAATGAATAAACACCCACAATGGTTGATGTTGCTTCATGATCGTTGCTGGGGGTTAACGGATGCTTAACTGGTGCTTAACTGATGCTTAATCTACCTAATGCTTAACTGGTGGTTGACAAACTGATGGTCAACTTGTGGTCATATGATTGATGGTAAACTGATGCTTGATGAGGTAATGGAAGATCCATTTTGGTAAACCAGCCGCCGGTTTTACCATCCAGAACTGGTCGGTATTTATCAAAAGTGTTTTTAGGTATGGATCTACCATTTAAACTAATTAGCAAAGGTTATACCAGCCAACAAGACCAACCATTAACCACCAATTGAACAAACATCATTCACCAACGTTCTTGTCATTGACAACTATAAATCACTGAAAAAAACACATTGTCCGCCGCTAACAATACCTTGGAAGCTAAAGCAAGCATCAAACCAGCCGGCACAAAGTACATCATGATGATAGTTCCGAACTGTTTGGAATGGCTGGTAGATTAGACTATTTGTGCTGGTGTCATCCCGTTGCAATTATAAACACACCGCGAAACTACCGAGCAGGTATGGGTGGGACCAACAGTGAGAAGAATATGGCTGACAATAGCAAGGATAAGCAACTCTGTTTTTTGTTCCATTTCTATTGCCTTCCGATTGAAAACAGTGTCAATATTGCTGTTCAGTCTTGTACTTCGACAGCAAAGCAAGCTACCAACCACGGTGCATGAAGCAACAAACAACAAACAATACGCTAAAGTCGCGCATTTTTTAAACGAAACCAAACGACCACAACAACAATCTATAGTAAAAAATGGACCAATAATTCATCAAAGGAGACAAACATCCAATAACCCTATAGTTGAATTAGAGAAAACATTTACAACACGTATGTATGGTATTGAAGTATTGAAGGCACAACATCACTGTTGTTTCCGGTAGAGGCATACGTTTTCATGATCAGATTAAAACACATGAGCCATCTCAAACCTCAAATTGCTTTTCACATTTTGGATCAGAAAATTGGGTTGAACCATCTTGAACCATCTTGGCTGTGGTGGCTGTCGAGGTGTGATGCGCCTGCTCTTTCTTGCTGAAATCATCTGGCACTCTGCCTCTGCTGAATCCAACTCCTGGGCCAAAGCAGCATATTTGCTCTTCCTCACCCCCCCTCCCTTTCTGCTGCTTCCTCTGGTGGTGTTTCCTGCTCCATCACGTCTCCAAGAGTATCTCTTGCCAGGAGCGAAAGTTGGCTTGCAGAATTGAGGCCCTTGGACAATGAGCTGCAAAACTTCCTCCTTGTCAGGCGAATCCTCCATCTTCTCTGTCACCATGGTGTGCAGCTGCCTTTGCCAGGACTTCAGCTTGCCTTGGCCCCTCAGTTCTGCAACAGGAAAGTCTAGTCCCAGGTCTTCTTCTTCCTTCTCTTCCTCTTCTGCTACCGCTTCCTCTGCTGCTACCGGCTCTGGCTGGGCTGGTGGGATTCTGTCCCTTTCCTCTTGCTCCTGCTCCTGCTCCTGAGCCACCAAGGCCTTTTCCTCCAAGGCCCTCTGCTGAGCCCTCTCCACCTCCTTCTCCTGTCTCTCCTGTCTCTTCTTTTTCTGCTCTTCTTTCTTCTTCTCTTTCTGCTCTCTTTGCTTCTCCTCTTTTTTCTTTTTCTCTTCCTTTTTCTTCCTTTCCTCTCTCTTCTTCACTTCTTTCTTATCTTCTTTCTTCTTCTTCTTTCTGTCTGATTTAGGAACCAGTTGAAATAAATTCTTTGGACTCCGTTTTGACTGGATCAAAACGATCTGGGGGCTGGACAGCCTGGTTCCCAAGGTCTGGAATCTATGTACAGTTTCTTTTCCCAAGCGGATCTGCTTGGTGGTTTCAACCCAATGAAAAACATGAGTCAAGCAACCACTGTTCCTTGCTGTGAGGCACCTCCCCAGCAGTAGTCAAGCAACCAAACATCCCAAATCATTTGGATAAAAATTCAGCTTGACACCAGCAAGCAGTCATTTCATTCATCTATACTTGCCAGTGGCGTGGTACCACCAACCTACCCCACTTCTTGCAGCTGATCACCCAGAGTCAAGCTGTGAATTTGCGGCCGATGCTTATCATTCACTGAAGTAGTCGTACCCACATGGCTATGGGTCAAGCAGTTAACCATAGTGGCTTATAATAACCAACCAATAATAGGTTAATGATAGGGGAACCCGGGTACAGGGTTTTGACCCACTGCCACATGATTAGACCTCATTCACCACCACAAGCACATGGGTGCGAATCGAGCTGCAATGGAGCTGCGCTCAGCACATTTCCTCGGGTCAGGGTAGCTGCGCAGAATCATTTCCCACATGTAGCTTTATTGTTCAGCAAATATGCACCACTCAAGAATTGTCGGAGAGCTTTCTGTTTCGGAACTATTGCAGTCCTTGTATCATGTTTTTCTTCTACGCAACGCATCCACGATGCAAACAACAGGGTGCTTGCTTGTCGCTGCCCAGCCCTTGCAGCAAAAAATGAACTCTACCCAAAAGTCCTCACGAATTTGATCTTCCAACCCCGTGTGAAAGGTCTAGCTGCTTCTGGCGGGAAAAAGCACATTCCAAAAACAGGCATGAAACATCATGACACAATCCCCAGCATATGTGTTGGTGCAACCATGTGTTCACGCATGAGTTCCCGGGTCTCCCCTGGCTTTGAACCATGGATCCTTGACCGACTATAAGCCGTCGTTTTAAAGCCAATTTCATGTGCTGGCAAGGCGACCAGTCGTTACATAACATGATGGAAAGTCCCTATCTACTCCTATCTATCAAATCATAGCACGGTAGATGAACTGTTTGCAGCAGTTGAATCGTTTTGCAATAAATAACAAATATATAATACATGTATCAAATTGTAACAGTATGTTGAACATTGCAGGAAGAACTGGACAGTCAACTCAACCACAGTCGGAACAACCAACCGATCATGATCTAAACCGCCGTTGCGCTACTCTGCTACGCATCTTTGCGCAAGTATGCGCCTTGAAAGCTGAAGTCAAGCTGCTTGATCGTGGCTCATTATCAAGCTCAATGATTTTCAAGCAACGGTGCACATCACTATCGACCATTGAATTCATTGTGAATCGATCATCAACCAGCGCAAGTCACCATTAGCCGACAACAAGCTAGCTGATCATACCAAGTCATCCAAAATCCGTGGCCCCGTCATGGATCCCCTGTTGTTGGCCCTACTTGGGGATGTGTAGCTGGGGTCACAACTGGGATATAACCATGGTTCTGAACCCTATAAGGTCGCCTATAGACCATATAATCATGGTTACGAAGCTGCTGCTAAGTGCGGCTGCACATCCAAGCATCCTTGGTCCTTGGCCTTTTGATGAAACATGCCAAACTGGTTGGTGGTTTCTCAACCCCCATGAAAAATAATGAAAAATATCAGTCAACCAACCATTTGTTCGTAATTACTAGCGAAAATAAACCAAATGTCAGTCCAATCACCAACCAGTAAAGCGTCCACGATTGATCCAAGAATCCGTGCCATTCCAATCCCTGCAACGCTTCCAGAGCTTTCTTGATGGCACTTTCCTCAGCATCCTTCATCCGTACCTGGCCCGCGGGGAAGTGATGATACTTGATGGTGGTTAGCGATGGTCAATGATGGATGTCATGTTGATTAATGATACATGATTGTCATGAATCCTCGAGGCTTGGTGATCCATGGTGCGACTCGCCAAACCACTAAATCCATCATTGGTCAGGGAACATCCCAGCACAACCTACTAGCAAAAGGGGTAAGAATAAAAACGGATGGATGTTCACTTAAAGAGGTGCCGGATGCCGCAGGACTTGTGGTTTCGAACCATCAAGTTGATCAACCACGAAGTCGGGGGGTAACCTCCACTTTTTAACGACCACAACACCAACAACATCGTCAAACATCGAGCCTGGTGTGTCTTCTATGGTTCAGAACTTGTGTCTTAGACCCCCAACAAATTTAGCAACTACAGTAAATGATACATTCACAACGCACAATTTCCAACTTCATGTTGTGCAAAAAAAATCAGCGGGATTCTGATGCGACCAACGCACAGTTGGTTGGTTCAAATAGGGTTCATTCTTGTTGGTTACTAGCCTTGCGATCAACTACCGGTAGCAACCATCCATTCTCAACCATTCCGGTAGCCTCATGAACAGATGTTAGCCAGGCGCACATATTCAAAATCAACCCACTGAACGGCTTAGTAGCCATGGTGATAGGGTCTATAAGCTACCTCATAGAGTTCATAACCATTCCTTGTAGGGCTGCTAACCATTACTTCTCAGTTCCTCCACATTTTGTCGTCGGTTATTGTTTGTCTTCAGCTGTCACTATGGGTTTTAGTCGTCAGTCGTGGTTGTGTAACCGCTGTTTACCCATCAAATACAGTTGAATGTATGAAGCTAATTACTGCTTAGAGGGTTAATTGACTTGACTTTCAACAAATGTATTAGATATAACTGTTGGTTTTTAAACAAGAGCATTAACCAAAAAGTTATCATTGAATATACGTTATTTGCCATCTTGGTACTGGATATTTGATCATTGTTTGAAGCTACTTTTGAAAACAAGGATTGGCTAGCCACGATTAATGATGAAGAGTTGATTATGGTTGAACACGGCTGATGACGTTCATTGTCAACACCACCAGGGCTCCTGGTAAATGGCAGTGGGCACCGATTGTAGGTCCACCATGTTTAATACGTCATACACAACAGGCGGGGCAGTAGCCATCGTGGTGGTTTCTCGAAATAAGGGCACCCCAAAATCATCCAATATTAACCACTTTGGATAATAAGCCAAGCATTTGTGAGGTACCCCTGTTGAGAAAGCACCACGCGTATTTGGCATCGACAGCACTTCGCTGCTGGTGGCACAGTTGCACAGTTCTCTAAAGTTGGGAGTAGCCACCATGAATCAATCCGGAAAGTTTTTAGACCTATGGGCAAACAAACATTGTATCACATCAATCTCTCCCATATCTTATTTGGGCGCATCATCCCCAAGCCAGCATTAGATAGTTACTGTCATTTGCTGTGGCCCGCAGAAACTCAAGATGTACTGAACTTGTAGATTCATATTCATAAACCATCCCCAACAATACCATCATAAGTACTTGGTCTACCAACAAACGGGGAGAGTTATTGAGAGCCAAATTTCCCATACGTGGCTTACAGTCTTTCGCTTTGCCGCGGATCAGTCAAATCTTCCTTGCTGGTAATCCCCTGCAGGATAGCAAGTAATCCCAACGGTGTTGATATTTGTCGAATCTTTCAAATGCTAGCATCTCCTATGATCAAAACTAACCAGTGTAAACCACTACAACGTACCAGTACGACTGGGTCAAGCCCAAATTATCGTCGGAATATTCTGGCTTCTCAAGTCACAGGAAACCCCAAAGTTCGAGCTAGCTTATTACTATAGTTGGTCAATAGACTGGATGATAACTGGGTGGTCCCTATTCTGGAAAAGCCACCTCATACGGTGGTTTCTCAAAATAGGGGTACCCCCAAATCATCCCCTATGAGCCATTTATAGTGACACACCAAGCATTTTTTGGGGTCCCCAATTTTGAAAAGCCACCTCATATAACCCACTATTCAAACCCTATCTAATATGAAAAGTCTCCTTTATTGCCAATAGCGTGTTGGTCCTCATATGGCAGTGGGTCAGTTCACTTAGTCCCCCTGGTTCCCCTATCATTAACCATTGTTTTCCCGATGATTTGGTTGGTCATTACAAGCCATTATTGGTTGGCTAATATTGACCCATAGCCATATAGTTGGTATATCCTCTACTATTGTTTCTTATTATACCCTATTATTAACCATTAACCAGCTATATTTGGTTGCTCCTCATATAACCCACTATTTGCTTCAGCCAACTTCTGCCTGGCCCGGGTTCCCGGTTCTTGTATCCCAACAGCCACCTGGACATGTCCTCGGCCCACTTCAAAGTCCACATCTTTGGCGGACACATTCCTGGGACCCATGTGGAGCCCCAACAACTGGACAAACATCACTCCCCCAATCTCCAGCAAAAATGGTTGAACAACTACTAGTTGGTGGTGAATGATAGGGAATCAACTAGTTGGGGAATGATAGGGGAATCAACTAGTTAGGGAAATAGGGGTTGAACAACTACTAGTTGGTGGTTTCTCAAGCCATTTTGGGGATTCAACCCACTATTTTGGTGAATGATAGGGGATACAACTATTCTTGTTCAACAATAATTGTTAAACAACTACTAGTGATTAACCATAATTAAGTCAACAATCATTCTTAAACAAATCTGAACCACTACTCGGTGGTGGTTTCTCAAGCCATAAGGGATTCCCAAACTGGTTGGTTTCTTACTATAAATGGTGTATCGCTTGGATGACTTGGGGGGTCCCCTCTTTTGAGAAACACTCACATGACCATTCTTGGGCAGTACCCATGTTCGACCCGACAGCTTAATGAAGTGTGCAGGTGTATGTAGTTGAGAATTCATGTGAGGCTGACGTATGTGAATGTACCTATTCAAGCATTAAAGAGTACATGATGTGTGTACGTGCGTTGATGTAGATCCGAAAACATTCAGTTTGAACATTTGATTTACCATCAAATACAGGGGTATGAAGAGCTGGATCTCCAATGAGTAACATTGAATCAACTTTAGAAATAATCTCATAATTGATCTCCGATGAGTAATATGGTAACATGGTGGATATCAATTCCAACAAACTTTAATAATGCTTAGCCAACAATGGCCTGATGGTGGAGCCATCGCCATATCCAGATCGTGATGTTCTAAGCATTGGCATCATCTTCTGCACATCAACCACCGAAAAAAGCGAGAACCATTGTTGATCACTTATCAACCACAAGGGTGACCGCGACATTCACCCATACTATCAGGTAGTGTGAACTGACCAGTTTTACTCAGCCCTTACTGAGAGGCTGTCAACACATATATTTATCTGCCACCACAGGAATCTGATTCATACCCTGCTGCCTGCCTATCGATTTGCATGGGGCTTAGAACAAAAAAAACATTCAGAGCCGAATTATTCAGAAACCCATCCCAAATCCATCCCAAATCCATCTATTTGTTGGGTCCCTTGCTATTGATCAATCAAGTGATGGGTGGATGTCGGGCGTAGGAAAGTCAAATCCATCTGCAACTCATAACTGCTTGGTTCCGTACGATCCCAACTGATCATGGACGTTCTCAGTGACTCCTGACCAGGGACCCTGCAAACCATTCCTAACCATACCATTAGCCAACCCTAACCATTCTCCACCGTTCCTAGCATTGATCACCAGCCACTACTCAACTAATCAAACCAGCAACGAGTAGTTGTTTAACCATTTTTGTTGGATATGATTCCCTACTACTAACAGTTGTTTAACCATTTTTGTTGGATATGATTCCCTATTACTAACCGCTAGAATCCCCTATTATCAACCATCTTGGTTTCCTTCTCCCCCCATGGTACACCTTCGGCCTCAGCGCTCTGCCAAGGCGTCACTTTGAGGCTCTGCAGAAACTCGACTGCTTCCTCCAACGTGCATGCGTCGTGCACGGGGCCGAACCTGAGAGAACCGTGGGGAGCCATGGCCTGTTGCCAGCACTGATCAAACGAGTCAACAACCAACCGGTTGTTGACTAAAACCCTTGCAATCAACTGTCTCAGCAATGGTCCATGTTTGTAACTTATCCAAATTTGATCATCAGAAATAGTCGATGGCTGAAGCTAAACTACTTTTCCTGAGAATGTATATCGGGGTTTCTCAAAATGTGGGTTTTCCCAAGTTATGGTTGGTTTACTGTTGTAAGGATCAATAAAGGATGACTTGGGGGGGTCCCTATTTTGAGAAACCACCATGTAAGCATCGCTTGGAATGAGCCAGTTTTGTGAGTGCCACCAGCATGCAGTAAAGGGCACTGGTTCAACCTTCATCCAACTGCGCAATTCATTGGCTCCGAAGCAACCTAAGAAACAAAAATTGCTGCAAACCGCTCTGCTAGATACATCATCAACGCTGCTTCATGCCTAGTGGAGCACCGCCCACATCAGCATATGACGCCGCTGCGAAAACCCGATAGGTTGTGGATTTCCCGGAGCCGCTGGGCATCGCAAAGATCCGCGTAGCACGCATCGATGGAGGTGCGAGCCAGAATAGAATGCCGGCAGCAAATGGCATTCGATCTTGCGAGCGACGCACGTCCATCAAATCGATACGTGAGCTTAGCAGAATCACGAGCACATCGTACAGTACAGCAAGCCCCTCATCACGTTCAACCCAAAAATTCCAAAGACGAAGAACGACAACCAACTCAAAACCCATGTGTGGTCCCTCACATCCGGCTGATGCCCGCCAGGTCCGCCAACCATAAGCCAAAGAGATAACTCTCTCAACAAAGTCAACGATTTGGAGCTTGACCACCTTCCAAAGGGAGCTTTCCTCCAAAGGTGGTGGAGCTGTCCTCCTTCTATACTCAACCAGTCTAGGGAGCTTTACCACCTTCCCAAGGACTTAGAACTGGTGGTCTCAGGCGGTAGTTTCTGCTGACTACCTATGGTCAACCAGCTTTTCGATCAGCGTGAAACATCAGTAATCACTCAAATCATGAACAAAAATGGTGGTTTCCCAAAATAGGGGTACCCCAAAAATGGCTGGTTTATTACTATAAATGACTATTAATGGATGATTTAGGGGCACCCCTATTTTGAGAAACACCCAAATGATCCCGTTGAGTTGTCAAGAAACTACCATTTGGTCAGGGAACTCCTGGTAGCTCCAACTGGCTGACCCTGTAAAAGGGCTAGGGCAGGATACCCCTGGCTCCCAACCAGCTGACTCTTTACATGGAGATGCGTGCCCTGTACCCGTGGTGAACATGTTATGAGCAAAGAAGTGGAACAGTTGCGGCCAAGCAACCAAATATCCTGCTGGAAATAATGTGCGTACTTTTTCAGTTGGTAAACGTTGATATTCTGATGATATTGGCAGTGGGTCAAAACCCTGTACCCCTGGTTCCCCATCATTAACCATTGTTTCCCCTATTATTGTTGGTGGAAATTCCCCATTAGTTGGTTGGTTAATATTGACCCATAGCCATATAGTTGGTATATCCCCTAGTATTATTGCTAATTATACCTTGTTATTAACCATTAACCATTAACCATCCCCTGTGTAGCAAACAAAACTAACAAATTACCACCGCCTGTGCTAGGCCCAGAAAAAGCAACAAAGAAGATGAGCCAAGGAGGACATCAGTCCAACCCATCCGCCAAAGCCGTACCACCGAACAAGCAGCCCAGGAACCAAAGACCTCCTGGTTCAGCGGCAAGTCACAGGATATCTGAGATAACTGGTGGATCAGGACATGATGAGCTTGTGAACCAGTGAGCCAACCACAGGTTAAGCTGGTACGGGTTGAGAATGGTTAATCCTTCAGGGATTCTGATGCCGAATCCTGAAAGAAGGCAGAGCCCCCATGCCACTGTGGGTTGGTGTTGGATGCCATTCCAAGCCGCAAAACGACTCTGTCAACATGAAAGATCATCGAAACAAGAAGACTAGAAGTTTCCTGCGTACTCCCATCCTGATGCGTTAATAGCCCCCTCACCTACAAACCCTGTTTAGTCTGGAATCTATGAAACGTAGGCCTTGCCCGCAGGTGGGTAACATTAAGGGGAAAGTCGTAGTGATCAAGAACCAAGAAGCAATGTAAGTATCCAAAAATGATATGCTGCTATGATATGTTGCAAACTGGTGCTTTACCATCTGATACCTGCATCTGAAAAATCATCAACAAAACTGCAGGAACACTGTCCATCCAACCGGATACCCGTGGCATCACAATTTCACTTGGACCTTTCCCCTTGCATCTGTTGCTGCAGTTGTCAATCCATGAGTTTCTGTGAAATTCATCACCTGACTACGGAAACAACCTTGACCAACCCTCCTCAACCCACCACAGCCCACCTTTGCCAACACAACCAACCAACCAAATCCAACCAACATCACCAACCAACAAATCCAACCAACCAATTCCAACCAACATAACCAACCAACATAACCAACCACCCAACCACCCAATCCAACTCAACCAACCCACAAGTTCTTCATCTCTCCTAAAGTTGGAGCTGCCTTGGACCACGCGTCACGTTCAGACCTGAGGATGGGTCACGTGGGAAGGCAGCAGCTGATGTCAGCAGTGACCCTACGATGGGTACTGAAGGTTGAATGATCATGATGGTTACTAGGGTTTAGTAGGGTTACTAGGGTTTAGTTCAGCTAGGTTGACTTAGGTCAATTGAATCTTGGTTATAGTCATGGTCCGTGAACATTATTTGATGGTCATCTCATTGTTTGATGGTTAAATGATGGTCATTTGAAGCTGAAAGATGGTTACTGGATGGATTGGTGGTTGATTATGATTATAGTTGATGGTTGTGGAGGACAGTTGTTGCATGGTAAATTGATGGTTGCATGAATACAGCGTTGCTGTTTGATGGTTAATTAGCGGTTTATCAACGGATGACTCACGGTTTGCAAAAATAACAAATCACCCAATTTGAATCGATGTTCAATACAAAATGGGTGATACTGGTTAAAACAAGGGTTGACGATGATTAATTTCAATGCTAATCATACCGGATAATGATGGTTGATCATGGTCGACCAGTGGTTGATCAATGATTTGATGGTTAACACATTGGAAAAAATGGCGATTTGTTGATGGTCTTTGTTAACTAGTGCCCATAGTTGATACAGGTTGATTGATGGTATAATATTGGTCGGCATCAATCAACCAGTTGATTACTGGCTAGCTCTTGGGTTCTGATCGATGGTTGTATGGATTATGGTTGTCCCTTGGTTAAAACAAATTGTGTTCAATCAACAATCACAAGTTAACTAATAAGTCATTGTTGACTATGATTGAAGTTCTGGTGGCCATTGACAGTTGCACAGTCCCACTGATTTACCCAGAGCGCAGCGCATGACATGGTTACCCCGTAACATTTGCATGCGAACGAACCTTCGGCCTTCGTTTGCTTCTAAGCTGCCCTGCCATGCTGTCCTGGCCTAGTTTGCAGTGCATGCAATGGCTTAGTTTTAGGTGCTTAAAAAAGCAGTTGGTAGTAACTTTTGATGAATGGTCAGTAACGCTTTATGACGGCTAGGCTAGTAATTCGTAATGGTCAATCATGGCTTAACATGCTCAATGATGGCTAAACATGCTCAGAGTGGTTTGCAAGTGATAGATAATTACTGACTAATACTGACCAGTGATGGTTGAGGATGGCTGAAAGTCTGCTAAGTTTGCGACGGAAGTTTTTTTGATACCCAACAGTCTTCACTTGAGTCTTGAATATAAGCGTGTAGTCTTACACCTATGACCGAAAATAAAAACACGCACGCATCATACATCATCCTAAAGTCCCGTGACCGAAACATTTGGGCGACTTCAACATTACAGCTGGGAAATGATGGGAACAAAACCTTCAAGGAGTCGAAGGCCTTATGAGTGTCCCCATGGTCCATCTGCATGGCATCCTTTCTCTTTTAGAGGAAAATCCTTGCGGAATTGAAGCAATCAATCCACGTGGCTCGGGCTTTGACGCTCCTTCGCATCCATATCAACATCGGCCACTTTAGCCTTGCCGGCTTGCCATTTCTTGCCTCTTCCAGCAGCTGTCATTCTTTTCCAAGCATGGAGGTCTTTGTACACACCCCAGGTGTGGGGGTTTTCCTGCCAGATCACCCTGCCACTTCGGATGTGGAGTTCCAAGTCCTTTTCTCCAAATTTGTCCAGGGCTTGCTTCTCTGGGTGTGCGTCCGCGAATGGATCTACCCCAAAGTCATTGATGCTTTCCATTGGCTGCAATGAGCCTAGCTTCGAATAATGAGCGGTAGCCGTAGCTATCATTGATGTAAACTCCTGATCAACCTTACCGCCAGCAACCAACTATTGATGTTAATCATCCAACAACTATGAGTTAATCATCAAAATTGTTGGAAAACCCTGATGATTTGTCGATGTTATCCAATGCATATCCAGCAACCATCCCTCCCCACTCTGCATGATAGGATGCGGTGTGACCAACGCGAAGTACGGAATGTGCACCGCGAAGGTCTTTCGCCTGGATGGGGCCGACAGTTGCAAACCAAGTTAGGCAGCCCCTCGTTTGAGGGGCTCGACTTTCAAGCTGTGAAAGCTCCATGGAAATGTGGTTTGAAACGCTGGTGAGCTGCCGAAATTGCTGGCAATTGAGATCTTGAAAGAAACTAACGGGAAACATGTTTTTCGAAGTTAAAGATATGTACTCTACCTTAAGGGGGGGGGGTAAGGGCCAAGGTAGGGTACATTTAAAGATCAGCATAGGGGTAAACAATCAATAGCTGGCGGCAGTTTCGGAAGGCCATGGCCAGCTGAGGCCGGCCCAGGGTCCACATGTGTCGGCCAGGGAGTTGCACTGGCCATGGATCGAACTGCTGGGGATGGCCTCGAACCATGGCTTAACCGTTGACATTGAACATTAGTGATTCACCCCTGATAAGCAGTGAGAAAGGTACTCATACTAAAACAGTTTCTAAACTCAAGATTCACTCCAGCCAAGTAGTAAAAGGAAATCGCACATCAAGCATCATTGAGCGTCATCAACGATGATTCTGGACCGTTCGGGTTCATCGTCAACCATGATGAATCACCAGTAGTCGTCAACCACATTCAAGCTCCGCCAGTTCCTTGACCCATCATCAAGCATTCTTGACCCAAAACTGACCAAAATCTACCCACATGAGCCACATAATGGACCTGGGAGCCAACATAGTGGACCTGGGAATATCCTGGGAATTGATACAATTCTTGATTACAAAGCACAAGTCCATGCGGCGAGCTAAATCGATGTTAAGCCACCAATTTTGTAGGGATATTCACCGACAAAGAAAGGAAAACGATGGTCAATGACAGGAGAACCAGGGGGACTAAGGGTGAACTGACCCACAGCCATTTTATCAATTATATTCGACCCCCTACATTTTTACATGAAATTAGGGGGTCGATAAAACCAAATCAAAACCATTTTACATAAAATTATCATTTTACATGAAATTAACCATCATTTTTCCCTAGCATCAAAACCATGAACATCCACCGCTATCCCCGCTATCACCTGACTCGGCAGCCATGAAATTCCACCGTTGCTGAGCCAGCACCTGCACCTGCACCACTTGCTGGCGCAACTCGATCCCGCGCGAAAAGTCCAATGACTTTAGTGGCGAAAAATGGTAAATCCATCATATCCCAAAAAGCCAAAAAATGAAGCTAGTAGCTACAATCCAGCATTAACACCCAATTATTAACCACTACTAATGATCATTAACCATCGAAAAAACCCATGGTTTCGCGAAAATGCTGAGTTCTCCACCCAACTAACCATCTATTAACCATCATCCTATTCACCATCTATAAACCATCTATGAACCCATGTTGATTAACTGGTAGTGGCTGTAATCCACTGGTAGTAGCTATTAACCATCCTATTCACCATCTATTAACCATCTATGAACCATTTATTAACATCTAATGTTGGTTTCTGATTAGTGTAACCCCCCTTAAAGTAATGAACATAGATGAAACCAACAGGTAGATACTATCATCAGAAACCAACATTAATGGTTAATGATAGAGTGTAATAAGCAACAATACCAGGAAATATATACCAAGTATATGGCGAACTGGGTCAATATTGACCAACCAACAATAATGGGGGATACTAATCGACAAAGCTATAGGGAAAACAATGCTTAATGAATAGCGCCGCCAGGGACATGGGTCGTGCCAGCAGACGCAGGTCCAGCTCCACCAGCGCGGAACGCAGGGCCTGGCACGGCCCGGGCCGGGCCATGGGTGTCATGGCATGGCTGGGGATTGAGGATGGTGAAGTTTGATTGTTGGGATTATGGTGAATGAGAATTAGTTGTATGGTTGGCTTTAGAGTCAATGGTTGACTGATGGTTTTCATGAATTTTGATTGTTTGGACTTATGATAGTCAGGAACCATTGATTATATGGTTGGTGGTATGCTTATCATTGTTGGGACTGTGATGGTGAATGAGAATTAGTTGTATGGTTGGCTTGAGAGTATGGTTGATGGTTTGAATGGTTGACTGATGACTAGTGAATGGCTGTAACAATAGAGACAGTGTGATTTGGCTGATATTTCCTGATGACTTGCATGAAACATACGATGATTGAATAAGAACTATTTGCATGATCTGGCACGCAAAAAGCTGAAAATAGGAAAACATTGAATCATCAATTGATTATACAGCTACATTGCCGAGCCCCAGGGATGGTCATCTTTGGCTTTGACTCTTGGGTGTCAGATATGGTAGATATATGTACCCTGTCATATGGAAATGTTCAATCAACTTACAACTTGCCCATGTGGAAACAATAAAGATGGGGCATGCAGCAATAGTAATACATAGTCATATCGAGGAGCATATAGCGATATATATCTGGGAATTGTGCTGACCAAACACTTGGAATAGTAGTTCATAATGGCAAGGAGATATATGAATGTTGCTGTAAAAGATGTTGAATCATTTGTATAGCAAAAGAACATATAATAGTAATAACTAAGAGTCTCACACTAACTAGTAGCTAATAACAAAACTCGTTGCATACAAGGGCTGATGATCTATGAATGATTCCAGTATAGATGCAAGGAACAATGTACAGGATTGGTAAGCAGGCTATGCTTCTCGATTAATAGCATTGCTGACCCTTGGAATTGTGGGATCCGGACCGATATCGAGCCCTAATTACCCATCATGATCACTACCATGAGCCCCCAAAACCATCATTTTTACAGGTCATAACCCAGATTTTGGAGGGTGAAAACTATTTTTTAGGGTTTTGGTTTCTCATGGTATCAAGTAAGTACACTTTACTATTGTTGGCCATCATCCCCATCTTTCACCATGGTCAACAAACCATGATCAACACTCCCCCTGGAAAAAAAACACAATCGTTTCCGAGGATCCTCTTCATCCAGAATGCACGGTTTCAGCGTTACGACGATAACGTTCTCTGCGGCGTGAAAGCCTGCTGCCGCAAACAACTCAGCAGTGGACGAATCTTTCGGGACCCACTGTGTAGGACCGCAACAGTGTGATACAAAGCCAAAAGACCATAGACTACGGGAAACCAAGGACATGTGCTATATTGGTAAGCCATCCACCAGCCACATTTTTTTGGGGGAATAGTTTTGACCCCACTCAAACTCAAATGACATGAAACGTGAAGCATTGCCAGGCACATGCTTGGTAAAATAAATCATTGTGGTTTCATTCATCTTTGATTGAAGTTGGCAAACGGGGAATTCATCGAACAAAGTAAAAAACAACTAAGTAAATGGTCCAGAAATCATCATAAATCCATTAGAATCCTAAGATCTACGACTGGCATAACTCCATGTTTTTTCCATTCATCTTTGTGACAGCTGCGTGTGCCTGGCGTCAATCCTGTCCTTTCCTCCAGCCCCAAACGTTAGCCAAGTTGGTTCATTATAACTCGGTTAACTAACCTTGCAAGCGGTTGATACAACTGGTATAACTATGCTGGTTGATACAACGTTACAACTAGAGGGTCCCCACCTTGTACATCCTTGTACCGCATGTAGTGCCAAAAACCCATTGATTCGCGATCACTTCGCGTGTCAAGCGTGTGAGATATATGTTCCCTGCCTGAATTGCAAGCATCACCACTGGTTGTTACCCAACTGTGAACGAATCTCAACCATCCCTGGGACACAGTTCCAACCCACAAACCCTGGAAAACTCCATCCGACTCTATCTCCTCCCACACCATCTGGCCATATCTACCCCCTCCACCCCTCCCACCGGGCACCTCGGTCCGTGCGCGCCGCGCGTATGACGCTCAGCACCTCCTGCTGCGCTGGTCGCGTGCAGCGGCGCAGCGCCGCCAGCAGCGCTCCCTCGACGCTCCACAGCTGCGCTTCGTCGCGGGCGTTTTGCAGCGCGCTGCAGCGGTACCGGGAACCTCAACGGAGCCGTGGAGCTTTCCGTTTCAAGGGGGGCGACCGGTGGGACAGGTGGGGGTTGTTTAAGCCATGGGAAACCTGTGAGATAGTTGGGTTATGACTGTAGCAGTGGTAACATGTCCTATGATATTGATCATTTACAGTTACTGTAATCAATATTGTAGGACATGTTCACGCGGATGGAAGACCTGGAAGGTTTGAAGGGGGATGTGGAACCACATGTTAGCTGGATAGTGATTGATGATGTAGATGTTAATGGTGGTTGATGATGGATGATGATGGTTGGTAACGGCTAGTATATAGGGTTTGATGATGGCTCATGATGGATGATAGTAGTGGTTGATGCATGCTTGATCAAGTTTGGTATGACTAAACATGGCTGATGAGATTGGTGATGGTTCTTAATTCATCTATTCTCAGAGTTGATGGTTGATGGAACACCTGTAAGTTTGTGGAACCCTATGTAAGCAGGAAAAATGAGACATGATAGTTCTTTATGATGGTTAGTTGATGATGGACAGTAGCGGTCAATGAACAGGTAATTGACGGTCAATAATGACTGATAGTTAATGGTTGACAATAGTAGGTAACGGTTATTAGTGCAAATAGAGAACAATGGCTGAATGCGCACAGCAAACACAAACATGCACATGATGTATATTTACGTTTGCATGTCAAAATTATGTAGATGCACAAATACACACATATTGGGTTCCATCCAGCACCCTGTCTCAGCCTTTCCGCCGAATGCCCAGAAACCCAAGTAGCCAAGGGAAAATAAGAACCTCTCCTGGCGCGCCGTTGCTTGCCTAGCGAAAAGTTGCAAATGGTCATCATACAGAGATTGTTCACTGGTTTACCTTTCGTTGTTTTCCCAATGGAACGTAATTTGGTTGTTTCTCAAATAGGGGTACCCCGAAATCATCCAATCTTGATCCTTTATAGAAATAGACTAACCATTGTTGGGGCTCTTTATGGGTTCAGAGCCCCCCATATGTCAGTTGAAATTCTACCCCAAAAGCACTAAGAAACCAAATAGGATCGCCAGCCCGGGTCAGGTGTCGACCGGTAAAGAGACGTGAGAGAGAGACCCCCACACGTGTGCCTGCTGACAAAACATTGTATCCTTCAGGACTTTCAACCTCAAACAATACATGGTAGCTGTTGGCTGGCCGAGTTTCTTGCTTGGAAAAAGGCTACGCGCCTACGTTATTGGACTGGGCAACCCGATGAAGTAACAATGCTCGCCTATGATTTTACCTGTTAGCAAGGTTTTCCATTCAATATCAACGCTCATGGTTGCCTTGAAACGTGCTGGTAAGTATTGTTTCCATCCCCTCTTACCAACCTTCAAAGGACATAACCAGTATTCACTTTTATCAATCACTATACCGACTATTTACCACTACAATTTGTCATCATTTTTGCATCGATCAAGTATGATCAACCATTTAGTTTCATCGCGGTTCATGTCCTCCCTCCCCCTTTGAAATTTTTGAAAGGATATCACTGGATGCCCCAAACAGTTCCGAATCCGTCCCAACCACCAGCCAGTCAAACACCACCTTGCCGTTGCTCCTTGCCCTCCTTGGCCTTTGCCGCTAACGGATCGCACTTTGCAGCCAAGTGTTTGAACAACGCGTTTCCTGGAGCCAGAACGGATAATTAACATTGGTTGTGATTTATAGTGGAAATCATTGGTTTGCAAAAACCGTTTGTAATGGTCACCAATGGTTTAGAATTTAAAATGGTCAATAATAATTTACAATGGTTCCCGTTGGTTTGCAATGGTTTGTAACGGTTATAATTCCCATCATTGTCAAACGATTTGTAGTGGTGCGCAATGGTTTATAAAGCCTATCATTGGTTTCGATCGGTTTAGTTTGATGTGTAAATAACCAACCGTCTACAATATTGGTAAACAATGGTGTATAACGGTTTTCATGGGTTTGCATTGGTAAAACATTGGTGTAAATTGGTTATCATTGGTTTGCAATGGTTTCTCATGGTTCCTGATGGTTAGAAACGGTTTACAATGGTCAATCCATTTTCAACATTGGTTTGCAATGGCTAAAAAAATCGAACCATGGTTGTTAATGGACATCAATGATTCATATTGGTTTAAAATGGTTAACCATGATCTATTCTGCTTTTTGATTTATCTGTAAATAACGGTAAGCAATGGTTTTTAAGGGTTATCATTGATCAGCTATGGTTTTTAGAACGGTCAACAATGGTTTGTGATGGTTGTCATTGGTTTGTAACGGTTGGAACTTGTGAAATGTGGTGAAAATATTTTATAGTTGGTTTGTGATGGTTTAAAATGGAACATGTTCAATAAAACAACTGTCCTTGCCATGGGGTACCCCAGCCGAACATAGTAGAAGATCATCCATGGTAGATAAAACCATGGATTTACCATGACGTATGGTTGAGCAATGGCAGGTGGATGGCTGACCAATGGCTAGCGGTTCATGATGGTTTATGACCAACCGTCATTTGCAATTTCCAACCATTCATTATACCTTGACCGCAACCATTATCAAACATCCATCAGCATGTCTCAAAAAAAGGCGGTTGGTATGAAACCATGATGAAAACTCCTTTATCCACTATGAAAGGACGTGGTGAATCCCGCTACGGCTCCACCAGTGGCGTGTCTGTTCTTTCGAGCAGTTCATCGATGAATGAGGATCATCCCTGGGTGAAGGTATACAAACTAAAGCTTTACAACAACTACAATCAAGTGCATACAGGATTAAATACATACACGCATCCCATACGTACAAATGCATAATGCATGTGCATGTACATGTAAATGTACACATGCTTGTGTGAGTAGGTATTGAAATATTCAAACAAGCAAGATAATTATTAGTTTAATGTGCAGGCAATGTACGCGTGTTATGGCATGAAGGTGCATGAAAGTTCCCACGAACAAAATGAATGGCGCCCAAGCTGGTTCGTCACCCGAATCATCAAAAACCTTCAGCCATTGACTTGGAATGGTTCGTTTCAATAATTGAATACATTTGCCCTCCGCCTCTGCTTAGCGACTGGCACCCATTCAGCCAAAAACGTTTTCCGCACCCATGCTGTCACTTTGTCTTGGACAAGCTGGCTGAGTTGAATTGCTCTCTGGTGATCGACGATTCGTCCTTCACGCACAAGGACCAGGATGTGCCGAGTCCCACAGCAACGCGAGGAGGGTCCTTTCGTGGTCGACTCGTGCCCTTGCGCAGCTGGTCATAGTCCGAATCATCGATCACGTTGCTGGCACAAGCTCGACCACCATCAACCAACACTTCATGGCACCTACTTCTTGGTTGTTCGTGATCCTTTCTAGCCGCCTGCGACAGAGCACGTGTCCGGGCCCATCAAAACTTGGCTCAATCACCAGGGTCAGAGCTCTGCCCACCTGTGATCACTGCCAGCGCCAACTGCCAGCGCTCCCGCAAAGAGATTGACGCCCATGTTGCCGCCAGACAGCCCAAGACTTGGCCATGTACAATTGCCCTAATGCAACTCAAGGTCTGAGCCACAGCTTCCCAGCCACCGACAAAGCTCGTCAGTGTTGGCCCCATGCCCCAAATGCTCCACGACAGTGGCGCGATAATCTGGGAGGAAGCCGCTGGCTGCTTCGCTTACACACGAAGCCCTTGGCGGCCAAGGCGGTGGCTCGCTGTTTTGCCCAGGTTTCCACTCACCCATGTTTGGCTGTCACTCACAACCAAATTCGGGCCCACCACTTGTAGCATACCAAAATTCTGGCGTACACCTAGCGGAAAGATGCTGCCGCCCATCTGTATCAACGCATGTTTGAGGATACCGATACCACCATCCCCTCTATGAGCCTACCGATATCACCAAAGCGCTCTGCCCAGTTTCTGGAAGCACATTCTTCGCCGCAATGCTCACATTGATGCACCTTCTTCACGCATCCTGAGCGGCAAACCGCAACCAAGTCATACAAGGTGGCACTCCAACAAATTATGGTTAAGAACAAAGGCTTTTAGCCCCCAAACCCACCCCAATGAAATTGTTAGCAAAGCTGGTGAACGTACCGTTGACGATGGATGGTAGGTTCCCCGATGGGTATGGAACAAAAGGCTGTGCCCGTGATATCGATGAATGAAGCCTTTTCAATCAGGAACCAAAGGTATGATACATCTACAGGTATGGTACCAAGTTGTATCCCAGTAGGATTAGGGAACAAAGGTACAGTATATGGTAGTTATATGGTATATCCGTTGAATCATCAAGAAAACCGATTCATTGAGGGTTTGGTACTGACCTGCAAGGCTTCATCTGCTTGCAGCTTTATTAGGAAAGAGACATGACATACCGGGGCCACTTTTGCCCAAAAGTGGCACCCTTTCGGAGTGGCATTGGCAACATCAAACTCATCAACGCCAAGGTCGACCTATGCTTGCTGTATCAACACTACTGCCATCGAACAGTCCAGGCGCAACGGCCTTCCAGGTTCTGTTGACACGAATGCACTGCAACAACAATGAAGGATGTGACTGCTTGCTGTGTGCTGAGCATACACAGAGACCATTTTCCTGTGAACAGACTAGGGATGTCACCTGATGGCTACATTAGACATGTGTGTGATCCATGTGAGCGGTGTTCAAAAGTGCTTACAAATTTCAGGGACATTATCATTGCTTGCGCGAAACGCTTGCGCAACTCTTGCGCGACTGCAATGGGAGCTTGAATGGGGGCATTTTGAGAGAAAAAGTTTGCGTTTTCATGGATTTTGTTGGTTTTTGCTTGCGCGGTCCTAGTGTGGGCGATCTTATTCATTCATTTGTTAAAATTATTGCATGTATCCAAAGCTTGCGCGAGCTTGCACGATCGATATGCTTGCGCATAGCTTGTGAAAAGCTTGCGTGTGCTAGGCGCCCTTCAAGTTCTTCAAGAATAATGTCCATCGGGAGATTCAAACACTGTACCACCAGTTTTGAACGATGCTCATGTGTATGTCCGTATCTAAACCTCAACTGCAGTCAAATATCTGCGAGCCTGAACAAGTAATTAAACATAATGTGGAAATGCGGAGATACACTGAATCACATTATTTTTGCGCACATGAGATTGTGAATGCGGCACGTGCAAATGCGGCTGAGTGTTGCTGGTGTACTAATCTGAAATATCAAGTATCAAGCACCCTCGGTGTGTATATTTTTCTTCATGTTTAATCTACTGAAACAAACATGTATATTAAAAATGAAGTATATACATATATATATATAAATATATATATATATACATTATAAACTATATATATATATATGTAATAATTTTCTGTATTGAAAACATATAGATTTATCTTTACGCACATGTAATTACAACACATTAGAAACATGTATAAAGAGCTGCAAAATTGAAATCAGTCCCACCACCCATCCGTTTCTCTTCCCAAGCTTTCCTGCTCCGTCGCAAGCATTCGCTTCTTGCAGTGACATGGCATTTCATTGCCATGGCCTTCAAGAACTGTAGGAAAACAACAGGCAGAACCGGGTATGCCAGAGACAATGACCATTGTGTCATGAACATCCACAAAGACCCACAAACAGTTTCGGTTGTTGCGGTAAGACTAGCTCATGTTTGGTGTTTTATGGCATTGACCTCTGGACAGGGCCATGAATTCATAGATATGTAAACACTTGTCGTAGTTATGGAGATTTAACACATGTCAAAAACAATCTGGAAATGAACATGCAAATATACCAAACATAAATCTTTATCTATGTGTATATAAATATATATATAAGCAGGAACGTGCATGTGTATATGTTTGTGCAAACGTGATGCATGTGTACGTACTTTAGTATTCTTACATATACTTTTTATATATAAATATATATATATATAAATATACGAGCATAATCCGCTATATACATCGGTGTTTCGCAAGCTAGGGAACCCCACAAAGCATCCAATGTTCACCAGTAACAAACCATCACTTTTTGGAGTCCCCAATTTTGAGAAACCACCAACTAGCAGTTGTTCAACCATTACTGTTGGTGATTATTCACCTTTTGTTGGCAAATTTTAATGGTTGTAAGTTGTAACCGTAGATGCTGAGAGAAAGTCAGAGACCAAACATGGACCATGCCACTATTTGCTCGAACGCTGAGACTCTGAGCCAGCAACGCATGAAGGCGGGTACGGGCACAAAGCAGCAAACAGAACCTATGGTCTACAACCTACCATGAGCCGCCAAAACCTTTAAAAAGGTGGGGTTTTACCCTCAAAAATATGGGTTGTAACCTAAAAAAATGATGGTTTTAGGGGCTCATGACATGGTAGAAACCATAATGACCTGATGATGGTTCCAATTTGCTGCAACAATATACCTATGGTATCGATCGGATTCTGTCAGCCATTGATATTTCCAGCAAGGATGAACAACGGATATTGAAAGGTTGATGATGGTGGTATAATGGTCCATGATGGTGCATGCTGAAATGATTTTTGGTGAAATGGTTACGGTTGGTTTTCCGGTTGCAAATGGGAAAATTTCCACGGATCTTGTCTCCATAGCTTTGGGATCCATTCGCAGTTCCAACATGACAAATTGTGAATCGGCGAAAATTCAACTTCCCATAAATTTACCTTGGGTTGTTATTTGGGGGAACCATTCTAATAACGAAACGTTGCCTGAGATGATATATGTTTTGATGAATAGAAACCTGCTTCTTGTGACTAAGAAACGTTGCTAGTGGTTAAATCAATTTCTAAATATGGTTCAACTAATAGGATCATTGGCTACTGGGTAGAAATCATTTTCATTAAATTAATTAACTAATACTGGTTCATTAACCATGGTAGTTGTTGCCATATTAATTATTACTAAACAAATTGGTTAACCCATTATAATTAGTGAAACCATCCGAAAAACCAAGGCCAACTCACGGGATACATACCCTGCATTCATCGATTGGGGGTTTATCAATCGTTGGCAATAAATTTTGTTACGTTTTGAATAAACCTCATCATCTGAGAAACTGGGTCATTTCTGGTATTCATTAATATAGAGAAATGTTTTCTTGTTAATTTTGATAAACCATAAAGTTTCGGCTCTGTGGGCGAAACATGTTGATTTGTTCAGTGCAATTGGCGAATTGTTCGATTATATATATGATTGTCCACCTATCAAAGAAAGTAATGACCCAACCACAGGGGACAGTTCTATACGGCTGAAATAGCTGACTACTCAGCACGTGGCTGAAATAACAACCGAAATTTCCACAAACATCAAAACAAATATAAACGTTGGCTGAAACCAGCGATTGCCGAAGGATAATTGCCGTTAATGTCCCCAACTATCTACACCAATCACAATAATTAAACAATGCTGACGAAAAAATATGTTTGAACTAATTTAAGGGTACCACTTAAAATCATCGTTCCGTTTGCCTTTGCGAGTGCCCTAATCACGCTTATGCATGAAAAATAAAATTGTCATTCCTTGGGGTTCGTGTTTTGGCTAAAAATCAATGACTGGTCATAATTGAGCACCGTTGCTGATACATTTTCGTGTTTAAAAACATTACTGATTTTCCTGATCTGCCAGCACCGAGTCTTCTGATTTGTTGGACAAACCATATTGTTGAGGCAGTCAGCTAAGACCTAAGACGAGTTCACCAGAGCGTTTTGGGTCAAAACCCTGCACCCCGGGTGAACAATCCATCAATGATCAGACTAGTCACTGGGAAGTGTACCGCCCACTTTTTAATCGTAAAGGATCATGGCCCATACCCAAATGAGCCCCCAAACACTCGGAAACCTTTCAGGCCCCCAGACATTTTCTCCGGCACTTCGGCTTGAGCAGGCCTCGATGGCGCCAAAATCCCACATCCAAAACACGTAACATGGGCTAGTTAGCGGCTAGGTACCTAATCGCGAATGATGGCCAATAACGGTTACTGATGGCAAGTGACGGCTCGCGCTTTTCAAGTTGCAATGGTCACGCAGCGATCGAAACTTATGGCTGATAGCGGCTAACGGTTTTTCATGATGATGAGCCAATGGCGATTTAATGGGTGAGCAAGGGTTATATATATGTACTTGATGCAAATACTGGTACGTGTCACAAGAAACATCAAGAAACTATATTATCGTTGTGGTCAACAGAAGCCGGAAAACGTCCAGGCAAAAGCGTTGCTGCCCCGTTTCGGAATTTTCACCAGGCACAAGCAAATGGAGGCGTATATATACGTAGAATTGCGTCAGACATGATGAGTTGCCACGCCTGCGCCAGCTGTAAAATCATGATGCGTTTTAATTAGAAACAGACGCGAAGACAGGAAATCAGCCAAGCAAGTCAGCGTTGCGCCAGATGGGCTTATGCAAATTTCGCTGAAACTGGGTTACCTCGGCAATGGTGGCAAAGCTGCAGCCGGGACTGCCAAAGTCAGAAGTGTTTGCAGAACTGGTCGGCAACCCTGGCAAGGGCGTGACTCCGCTGAGGCTTCGCTTGACAAAACCTGGAAACAATGGTGTCCTACCAGGTTGGTTTTCCCACTTGAAAACAATTGCCATGTTATGTGCTGGAGTCTTGGAAATAGTACATTGGTTGGTGGTTGCAACCCCATATGAAGAATACTAGTCAACCAACCGTTTTTAACCAATCACTAGGGAAAGTAAACATGTTTGAAACCACCAACCAGTTTCAAACATTACACATAGAACAAGGCACTTGTGTTCTCAAAGTGCAGTGCACGGAGGATCAAACTGGAAAACAATTTTCCAAAAAAATAACGATTCTTACATCACAGCTCTGATAATCAAAATGGTGATGATTTCATTTTGATACATATTTTGGTGATACATGTATCATTATGATTCCAAAACAGCCCTGATCAAACAAACAACAACACACATTTTCTGATTTCCGGTGTTCGCCATCCAACACATGGCTTCTCATCCAAGGCTGTGCCGCTTCTCCACGGCGTGAACACGTGAAAACGCGCTTTGTTGATGCGCTGGTCGTAGTTGCACCAGAATGCTTGCCGTTCCCGCTGTCAGCTAGGCTATAAATGTAAATAACAAATCTCATCGGTAGCTGCCCGCTTTTGTCATCCAGTGATCCATCTAGTTGGCTTTTTAGCATGAAACACATGAAACACAGAAAATTAAGTTTATGCTGTTGCGGCATGTCTTTGGTGGCAGCAAAGGGGCGCCTGAAAGACTGGGGCTTCATCTTGTTCCAACGGTAGACAACTTGGATGTGCACGGCTTGGGCTCTAAGTGGGATACAATCAATAGTTCAAAACAGATTTAGAACCATCTATATATAACCATTTGAAACCATCTATATATAACCATCTAAAACCATCCGTAGGCATCTAGAACCATCTATAACCATCGAAAAATCATCTATAACCATCTATGACCGTCTAAAAAAATCTGTGACCATCTGAAACCATCTAAAACCATCTATAGCCATCCAAAACCATCTATAACCATCTAAAATCATCTGTAACCATCTTGAACCATCTAGAACCATCTTAAACTATCTAAAACCATGTTAAAACCATCTATAACCCCCTATAGCTATATCCATGTGAAACCATCTATAACCTTCCATAACCATCTATAACCATCTAAAACCATCTATAGCCATCTTGAACCATCTATAACCATCTATAACCATCTAAAACCATCAAAAACAATCTAGAACCATCTATGACCATCTAAAACCATCTAAAACCATCTGTAACCATCTAAAACCATCTGTAACCATCTAAAACCATCTAAAACCATCTGCAACCATCTAAAACCATCTATAATCACCATGGACCATAGCCATGATTTTAAACCTCTATCAGACTCTATCACCAAGCATGTAAGCAGCCCCGAGGTTGAACTAACCCCGAGCTGATTATGGCTTCACCAGTTTCAAACACGCAGCCTGCACATCCGACGAATGGCGAGGCCAGTGGGTTTACCTTGATTGCTTCGAGGGGTTAATGGAGCTGTTACCAGCTACAAATGATCTATCCTCTGTGACTGACTGGTGGTTGAACCACCCCGATGAAAAATATGCACAAGTTAACCAACCAATCATTTGTTGAGAAAAACATGTTTGAACATTTGAAACCACCAACCAGGTGAAACATCCCCAGAAACAACGGAAACAACAAGCGAGCAATGCATTGGTGATGCCAAGGCAGAAACATGCTGAAGCTAACTATCAACTTGTCAAGGCGTTCAATCAAGGCATGCACATAATAAACACCTCGTATCCTGCAAATTCCAAGATACCTTCATCACGAAAATGAACACCACCATCCCAAAACACACACACACACACTTCTTAAAACTGGTGTCATGACCATGGTTTCATGGCCAATGGCTATGTGTTTAGGAATGGTAGATCCACATTTGTAAAGCACGCATTGTTCACCTTAATTAGCTGGTGATTTTCCATCGAATAAGCCTCAAACTTGTAGGCTCACAACGACGTTGAACCATCCCCCTGCATAAAGCCATGCCTTAAAGGCATGATCAGAATCCAAGAATTTCAACCCGGAAGGGGCATTTTGTGGTATGATTTCCTCCTGTTTTCACTGTTGGATACAATCGCTTTGGGACTGCAGAAAATATGGAGAAAGGCTTATCCAAGCCTTATCCAAATATTATCGGGTTTTCCCTAC
>VSDK01011661.1:182379-210771 GCA_009767595.1 Symbiodinium kawagutii | reverse complement strand
CCCCGCAGGAGCGGCCGGCGGCAGCAGCAGCAGCAGCAGCAGAACCTGCATGTCGAGTCATTCAAAACTGCAAGCATTTTAAAAAGGAATGGTTGGACATCATCTGGGCGGAGGACCACATGGGACCACTTTGGGTATCGCTAGGGGTATCGATTGGTATCGCTTTTGGTATCGCTAGGGGGGCCTGGTGAATTCGAAAAGGTGAGGGCATCCCGTACCACATAAGAACGGAATAGAAAGCCCTGCAAAGGCTGTAGTTTGAACTCCAATTATCGCACATGTGCGTGTGTACTTGCGTGTCTGCGTGCGAATGTTTATGATTATGTACGCATATATAACCGTATATGCATAACAAAGGGTATCGCTACTCAAGGCTCCCTATCGATACGCACCATAAAAAAGCTAAATGTTGTTTTGGCATGGCGGCTCGAATACTTAGCAATTTAAACAGTGTTTTGACCCTTGCAGAGGTGGTGAAGTGTGAGAAAGTAATCATTGTTAGCCGAGCCATTGCTAATATTCACATCCTAGAAATGACAACTAAGGTTAACGCTATATCATGCATCATGTAAATGATTAGTTCATATGAGCCGTCGAACAAGTATAAACATTAACAGCTGACAATCCCACCAATTTTAGCTAAACTATGCGGCAGTATTCACTAACATTAGAGATTCTCAACCAGAGTTTATAAACCATTTATAGTACTAAACCCTCCCCTATGGCTTCACAAACCACCATGACTGAAAATTCTCAAAACCGTGATCATCCCCCATTATTCCCTATTACCATCTATATTAATACCATTATGAGTCGCTATCCTCACCCACCACTGGGATGATCCACCCATCCCCGCAGACAACGGAACCCCCCGCAACGGGGACCACCCGTTGCACCGGCGCCGGATCGGCGCCACGCAACAGCTCCGCGCGCAGATCTTCACGGCTCAGTTGCAGCAGCAGCTGCCGCGGCCGGCGTAAGACCTGGAGCCAACGCAGTGCGGTGATCGCTGCCGTGGCCCTGGAAGTTGAACCGCTGGTTGGTGGTGGAACGACCCCTACAATTAACCATCAACTAATCATCAATAATGATGATTATTATACCACAATTGGTGGTCAATAATGATTGATAATAATGATAATGATTATAACAGTTAATGAATAGTGGTTAATAATTTGTCGTTAATAACTTAGTGGTTCATAATAAATGGTGGTTAATAATAACAATTAGTGGCACAAATTAGTGGCTAATAATGATCTACCACTTACAAGTAGTAGCTAATAATAATTGATAATTACAGTAGTTCTAATTGATAGTTGGTGGTGGAACGACCCATACAATTGGTGGTCAATGATGATTGACTGGTTGGTGGTTTCAATCCCTATGAAAAATGTTAGTCAACCAACCATTTGTTAATAACCACTAGGGAAAATAAAAAAAAATTGAAACCACCAACCAGTTGATAATAATGATAATGATGGTAATAGATAATGAATAGTGGTTAATAATCATTTGTGCTCAATAACTGAGTGGTTACTAATTCATTGTTGGTGGTCCATAATATCAATAGTTGGTAAGTGATAATGATTATAGTGTCTAATAATGATCATAAACTGGTTGGTGGCTGAACAACCCTGGTGAATAACTGGTAGACTGGTAGAAGTTTGGCTAGTTGGTGGTTAATAGTGGTGAATGAAGGATCAAATGGTTAGTAACATGCGCAAGTCCACTCATGTGAAAAAATATTGGTCAACCAACAAACCATTTGGTCGTACCATGGAAAAGCCTGTCTAAAACCACCAACCAGTCCTGGATGTTAAAGTTTAAACAATCTAGTGAAACTTTAACTTCTAAATATCCTCTTAGTTACAGTTTCTCCCTAAAAGGTTTTTGATATTAATCTAAGTGGTTAATGGAACAAAAAAGGATCGTAAATTTTGAACAACATAGAAGAAAATAAAGTAAGTAGTAGTTGGATTTTCACTTAGCAGTGTTTTAACCAGCCATATCTCCAGCACTGCAGGTATGACTGTGGATATACCCCCCAACTCCCTGAGTGTGCGCCGACGTGCCGTCAAGGTAAACACTCCGATGGAATTGCAGCATGCTTTATCGTTGCTTTACAAAACGGAATTTCATGTTTAGTAGTGTTTGATGAAGAAAGAATCATGAGTGGTTAACAATAATGTATCATACTTAAAAATCATGTTGAACAATGCTTCATAGAAGTATGAAAGCATTGTGAAATGCAATATTATGGCGGTTCAAATAAGAACGGTATAATCCTGGTTCATAATGCGTATCCAAGTTGTACAGATAGAAATCAGTCAATAATACCATAGAATCAATATCATGATTGAAAAGGGTCAACAGCAGCCCACAATGGCAAACAACGAAGGGGATGATGATATTTGTTTATTTATACTAGGGACTGGTCATGCAATCCAGCAACATGTTGTGGATTGATTGAATCTGATAAATATCATCAAACAAGTCCAAGCATCGATGCGTACATTCAACCGTCCCTTAGTACTCACACCGCAACCATCCCTTGTGAACAGCAAACCAATATGGCTACGATCAGAACGACTCCAATAATCACCGCCAAATTGGCCCCTCCAAATATATCTTGCTTAATGAACCATTTAAGCGATATTTTATCTAATCATGTTATATCAAAATGAGCTGCTAGATCTTATCTACCAGAATAGACTGCTAGTCGTACTGGTTATATGCCACTTAGCTACCCTTTAGGGGCTTCACCTTGCAGTCTTAAACACCAAGCCGCCTGTCGCATCAGCCTTGCTGAACCTTTTGGCACTGGCGACGCATTGGCCGCACTGTGGCGGAACATCCACTTTGACGGCAAAAAAACAACGAGCATTGAGCATGTCCAGCGAAACATGTGGGAACCTATGCTTCATTCATCTATGAACAGGGTAACGGTTGAACCATGTTGAACCAACATTCCGGGATTACTCATTCATCACTGGTGCAGAACGAATAGTTGGTACTTCAATCATCGCCTCGTATCGCCTGCAAAATCAACCAGCCAATGAATTCAAACCCATCGAACAACCTTTACATTGAACAACCTGGCTGCAGCGTGCTCCCACGTTTCGCGGAACTACGCGAAACGCATGCGATTTCTACGTTATGAACATCAACTCCTGCACGAGCGAATAGGAAGGGATATGATTCAAGATTTGGTTCTCTGTATAAATAACTGTTTTTTTAGAGCTAAATATGTTGTAAATATGCGCACTTCACTGGTCGTGATGTCCGTGATTTACCAATGACTTTGTTGCTTTAGACACAGGACAAAAAGCTTGATCAACCAGGCATATCTTGGAATTGCACATTTTCGCGTTCAACTGCTATAGCTGTAAGAACAAATGCCAAAAAATGTAGCAGCACCCAAAGGCAGTTGTGACAAACTTAATTGACAACAATACCAATTGATCCATGCATGTAAAAATGTGAAGAAACGTATTGATCTAGCTCTTAATAAATGAACATCTAAAAAGACACTTATATATATATATATGTATATGTGTGTGTATGCGTATGAATATACATACACATTTAGATGTATTTGTTAAACAAATGCAACTCTCCTTAGTGCAAGTTAAAGGTTAGCACCAATCCTCTTTTCCCTTTTGCCCTGTGGCTTGGTACCAGTCCTGGTTCCCAAAAAAGGCTGGTGTTTTCCATGCCTGCTCTGCGGGTGTTGAACACTGTGAATCACACCAGCTTGGCTTGAAGCAAAAAGACCAGGGACATGGTCATGGTTCAACATTCCACATATGTGACTTCAACCGCAATCTGAATGCAATGAATGTATCACACATTGCACAAAATATGAATATTGTATATATAACTATATATATATATATAAGATAAAAATACATATATCAAAAACAATGCATGTATGCCAGTATTAAAACACAACGATTGATATAATATGTTTATGTGACATTCATTGCTACGTGTACGCATACATCCGCATCCTCCGTACAATTCAAATACATCATGAGCAATAGAGTTCCTGAACGTTCCTGATTTTCCCGTTAACGCTCACTCTTTGCAATATTTTACAACCAGTTTTCAACTTATGCAAATCTGTCATCAACAAAGATTGTATGATCATCTTCAATCCGTTGATCTCCCTTCGATCTGGTTGCACAAACAACTGGGTGACTCGCATGGCTCAGAGGCTGCTAACATCCTGGGCGGTGCTCGCAACCAGGGCGTCGCATGTTTGGTTGAATGGCTATGTGCAGTGATGGTACGTGTTTCATCCTACATGACACTCATGGAATCAAAATTTCATACACTACTTGGATGTGCACATGGGGTTAAAACTGATATTCAATCATGGTAAGTGGCCCTGTAAGGTAGGCTGCAACCCTTAAAACGATGGTTCGCAAGCAGTTGCTATATGGGAGTGCACAACCAAGAAAAGTCCTTGCACGGCTAGAAATTTGTTTGCAACTAGGTTGGCTACAGGGTTGTTGTTACCTGTTACCAGTTGTTGTGGGTGAATGAACGAACCCCCTATGTCCCTCATATATTATCGCAGGAATTGTCTTTCATAGAACCATTTATGGTATGTAGGGGCGTGCATAAGTGGTGCTACCAGCCGGGGAAAGCATCATGGCAGTAGAGCATCACACCATTGATCTCATCATTCGCCTAGTACATTGGTTTGGTAGAAAAATAAACTACAAATAAAAAAATAGTGAACATACCAACCACCAGGTGCTTTTATAGGTAGTAGATTGATGTAGATTGTATTCAATCAACGTGGTTGATCATGGTACAGTTGACTCACAGCGAACAAACATGAATCATTAGTGGAGGATAAACAATACTCATTGATTGAACTTCTGAACATTGGGTGACGAACTGGTTACTAGCGTTCTTTCAACCAGACTCAGGAGCCATCATTATCTAGTTGGTGGTTTCAACCCCTTTGAAAAACAATCGTGAACCAACCAACAATTAGTTGATACCAGGGAACCAACAAATGCTGAAAACCACCAACCGGTTCTTGAACTCACCAACTATTCTGGGCTAACTCCGAACGGTAACCCCAAAGCGCATCGTTTAGCAACTCGCCGCTCCAAATTGTTCGCGCCAGCCAATGATCAAACATCTAAATATAGGCTGGATGCACTTACCAATGACTCTATGATTGATCGCCCAAATCCAAGAGTTGAAGCGGGGCTGCCTTGGGAGCTTCACACATCAACCAAGCATTTGGAACTTCATTTTCGGGTTTACCAGATTGATGAATATGAAGATCCAAAGACATACATTCGATCTGGATTACAGCTCCCAAACACGTTGGTAAACCCATTCTGCTGGGCATACTCAACATGCTGTTCACAGCGCGTTCACATGTGCGCTGATTAAGCTGAGAGGCCGTCTCCCAGTCTCCACTCACCTCCTTACTGACTGCAGTTCTCCAATATTTCAAAGCATCCTGGGCTGGCATGCTGGCATCGAATCACGAGCAGAGGTCCGTGATGTTGTGCCATAACAAGTTGGAACCCACAACAGTTGCATCGGGCAAAATTGGTGCCCTACGGTGCCCTAGTCATGTTTGCAGAACTGCCTAAGAGCAGGGGGTTTTCAGCTAGTGGTAAGATCACTTCATGTTATCGTTGAGCGAGTGGACGACCCACTGTCTTAGTAACTGCTTACCGTTATTCTGGTTGTACAGGAATAGACTATGGTTACATTATGGTCAATTAAAAGCGTTAAATCCCCGTTGTAGGGCTTACTGAACTGCCAACGGGGTGCACCACAAACGTGCCATTTTGGCACTCAAGCCCAGTTGGTGGCCGCTGCATCCATTTGTTGTTCTGTTGGGTCGTTGCTTACCGGATAGCTCTTGCAGAACCGCCAGGAACTGACCATAACGTTCGATGATCCCTGGTTGCTGATCATCATTGCAAAATCAAGAATCTCAAATCGGAAAATTCCCGGTTGCTCGTTGGCTTGATTCATCTACCCTTAAATCTATGCCCTGCTAAACCAATACTATCATCACATTGCTGGTTACTGGTTGGTTCGTGATTAAAGTCTTAGTCCTACTTGACGCTTGTGTAGGTTTGTATGCACCTGCAAAAATCATCGCCCAGGACTAGCACAACAACAGAAAAAATATACCGTCACACATATGCGAAGCATGGTTCAAACAAATTGTTGATTTTGGTGTAAAATGAGAACAGGGCACGTTTTTACACACCTGAAAAATATTGAAAAATGGGTTTCAAACAGTGTAGACAAGAAACTCAAACTATCACACTATCACGCATTTTTTACAACCCTGGTTCTCTGATTTGTCTTTGAGCTTGGGAAGCAGTTCTATCGGGCTCACCCGGGCTACGTCTCAGATCACTTGTAACACAGTTCACACCTTGCACAAGTTCCTGCAGCAACTGCCTTGCCATCACACTACACCACAGCGCGAAGAACATTTTGAGACGCAATATGGTTTTCTTCAAAGATCATCTTATCAAATTTCCAAAGGACTTTGCTGGCGATGTCTGCTTTCCAGGCACTCCTTGAGCTACATGCAGAACCCATGGGCGGTTGAAAAATCTTGTGTCGAATTGGCACATTCGTACTCGAAGCAACGCTCCGCTCCACTCTGTTGGAAAGTAAGCCCACCCACGCAACGCAGCAAATGCATGCGAGAACATCAAGTCTGATGCAATAATATCCTCCAAAACATGCAGATCATCCAGCTTCTGCGCATGCCTGTGACATCAGACCCCAAATATCCTCAACCTTTAAATTAGTTTTATGATTTCAATTGATTTCTTTCATATACTTTTATAGAACCACCCTGCCCGCTCCCTAATAGTCAAATCTAGACGATTGATGATGGTTGATGATCATGGAGATCACAGGAACGTCAACGGCCACACAAAATCCTACAAAAACATTGTTCCACGCCATGTCTGACCCTTCTACAAACCTCGAGGCCCCAGGATCACTGCAAAATGTCACACAGTGCTTGCTTTAAATGGATCAAAACAAGGAACTTCTCTACAAATGGTTGTCCCAGTGGGATCCCAAGTCGCACCCTACAAAACACATCCCACCGAGTGTCTACCAAACTAAGGCTCCCAGGACTCAGGACCACCAAAATGCTACAAAATCAGCTCGAAAATCCACTTTGTGGGTAGCATGAGCGTTGGGTTTCTGTAGAGGAAATCTGTTGACAATTTGTCATTCACCAAGCATTCACCAAGTACCAGTCAACCAGTAACAACCCATCAACAAGCCATTATATAAGAACTTGTTAACAACCCTTGCAGCTGAAGTCACCCACAAAACCCTGCCGTTGTGAGAACCGCAATGTCTTCACCGACTCGTTTCCCGCTCTGATTTCTGGGTTCCAACCATCCCCAACAGCTGATAGCGCGCGCAATGCATCATCTCATGAAGTATGGATTGGAACCATCAAGAAACTAGTCGTGTTAACATGATTAACTACAAATGCAGTAAGGTAAGATTAAAAACATAACAATAATAGGAAAACATCAAAAACATATAAAACTAGTTAATAACAATAGTTAATCATAAATACCTACAATAATAATATAGTCAATAACAACGGCGTTTTTGAAAGTGATTTTCTGGGGTCCCACTATTGCGAAACATCGCCCCATGGGCTGCTTAACCAGAATCCTTGCCCTTTTTTAAACGCACCTAGCAATGGACGATCCACATTGTTAACTGATTTCCAAGGGTTCCTCAGGAAAAAACACAAATCCATGCCACAAGGTGGGCCTCCCTAGTTATCAGTTGGTTCATAAACCATTTCATCATAGTTACATCTACCATCACTGCTGGTCACCCCTGAGCTAACCAGGGGGCTCCACCTGACAGCGCGGGTCAGGACGACCAGGGCACCGGAGAAGATCGAGAATTGGGGCGTCCAATGCAACGAGAACGGACCTGAGAACGGAGACGCCCAGCGGTGCGTGGTGGCTGGTTCACCAGCGGCGCGTGGGGGTCGGACTGAAACCGATAAATCAACCAACGTAACATGTTGATTTATATTATGATGAAGTACTAAAGTACATAATTCAAAACATATGTGTATAAATTATGTGATAGTTATTTGGGTTCATTTATTTCTGGATTGATTTGTCTGTTAGAAATGTTGAAACATATTCAAACAAATAAGACACATGTTTGCAAGTGTGAATCATGTATATAAAGAAAGGTGAATGTAAAATATCTATGTATATGTGTATATGAATCTGAATCTATATGCATATATTTTTGCAAATAGATTACTACATATGTAAATAAACAAATATATATATATATATATATTTAATATAGTATTAAAATCTATATATGAATATACTGAATATAACTTTATTCAGAATAAATGTCCCAATGTAAAATAGTTTAAAATGGATACTTGACGGTCCGTGAACATTTACGGATTTCACATAGCCACTTCAAATGGCTCCATATTCACGACCAACCAAAATTTTCGCTAGTGCTCATCTCATGATTGAAAAGATGGTCCAAGCAGCAAATTTGGAAGGTTCCGATGGGTGGCACTCTGCCATCACCAAGTGCTGCTTGTGGCGTCCACTCCAAGTGTGGACAACGGAGGCACGGCTGGATGCCCGACTGCCAGTTCGGGGTCCACCTTGTAAAAAAAAATGGGGGGTTTGTTGAGCCATAGGGGACCCCCAAAAATGGCTGGTTTGTCACTATAGAAGGTTGATATCGGATGACTTGGGGGTACCCCTATTTTGAGAAACCACCAAAGCCTTTTTCTACCATTTATAGCTAACTGGAACCACAACCTGGACTGCACACCGTACACCCAAGAACTTTCAATCCCCAAAGACGGAAATTACTTTGAGGATCTCAGAACATCCATCATGCATGTTTCTCAAAACTAGGGGACCCAGAAATCACGCCTGTCAAATCACCCCCCCAAGAGTCCGGATGTTAATCGGATTGATGGATTAGTTGCAACCCTCTGAAAAATATCAGTCAATCAACCATTTGTGAATAATTACCAGGGAAAATAGAACATGATTGAAACGATCAACCAGTTGTTGTTTGTAACCATTATTAGTTGGTTATTATCCCCTATGGTTGTCCCCTATCAATATCCCCTCTTATTCACAAATTGAAACCACCAACCAGTAATGGTGGATTTCTTCGGGTACCTCACTCTGTGAAACATAGCCCTGGTCAACCATGATCTGGGTAGCAGCTCCGAAAATCGATCCAGCCATTGATGTGTGCTGAAGAATCAATGACTTGGTTGGTGGTTAGTTTAGTCCTCTCAAATAAACAATGCATCTCTAGTTTAGTCATCTTAGTTTAGACAGAATCACATACTATTCTTACGATAAACTTAAGACCATCCAACTAATGAAATGTTGAGACCGAGAAATAACTAATCAGCCTTCAAAACCATGATTAAGTATGATCAACTAATCATTCTACAAGTCATATACCTAGAACATATGGGTGTTTCTCGAAATAGGAACCTCCAAATCATCCAAGCCATCAATGATCTATTTATAGTAATAAACCGGCCATTTTGAAGGTCTCCTTCCCAGAAGTCACCATATCTGGCTGGTGGTTGAACAACCCTTATCAAAAATATGCTTGTCAACCAACCATTTGGTAATAATCACTCGGGAATCCGAAAAATGTCATTCAAACCACCAACGAGCTAGTTGTCTAACCACTATAGTTGCTTATTAATTCCTATCATTAACCATTATTAATGGTCATAACCCATGGTTAACCACCAACCAGCTATGATCCCCATGATTTATTCATAAACCCAGCAGTTTGTGGCTCTCTTTCAAGAAACCTCCATTGAGCTCACATCTGCCTGCCACCTCGTAGCTCCTCGTAACGAGCTCGTCCCTCCAACGCTTGGGGCCACCCTTCCAACCGCCGCCGCAGCCACCCATCCAAGTCGCTTGCTTGGGATCTTTGACACGAAGGTGTCCCAGCTCATCCTGCAGCGGAGCGCTAGGATTTTTTGGGTCCCTGGGCTTCAACGGGAGGAGTGGCTTTAGCCTCCAAAAGATGCCCCGAATCATCCAATCTTGGTCATTTATAGTTATGAAGGAGCCATTCTTGGGGGTTCCCTATTTTGAGACCCATATGGGCCGGTCTCAAAGTATGGGTTGGAAATGGTTATAATTTGATATGGAACAATGGTTTATAATAGGAGATAATTACAATCTAGTTGTGTCAAATATGGCTAACAAGTGGTTAATATATATGGTTATAGAATGGCTATATAGTCATATATGATAATAATGGCTAATAATGATCATCACTGGTTGGTGGTTGAAGCACCCCGTGGAAACATATGCTTGCCAAACGACCATTTGTTAATAATTACCAGGCAAAATAAAACATGTTTGAAACCAACCAGTATGGGTTATAAATGGTTTTATATGTTATAATCAATGGTATATAATAGGGAATAATCACCAACAAGATGGCTAAACATCCACGAAACAATATTGGTGGTTTCTCAAAAAAGCGGACCAAACAGATGGATAAAAACAGTTGGTTTATTACTATGAATGGCTAATGTTGGATGATTTGGAGGTCCGCAATTTTGAGAAACCTCCATGTGGCTTATAAATTGTCATAACATGTTATAGGCTATGGAAATCATGGCCAATGATGTTCAATGATGGTTGATGATGGTTTACCTAAGAGTTCACGGTTCATAATGATCAATGACTCGATTGAAGGTTGACAAACGTAGTCAATGGTGATGGCTAACAATAATTCATCACCATTTACCATGATTCGCTGTTCTTGCTGCTTATTTGGAATCATGCACCATCTTTCACCATCACTCAAAAGCCTTCAACATCACTCACCAGTTAACTACCAGTATCATCGTCCATAATTTGGCGACATCGACCATCATGTTCCACTATTAAGTGTCATTTGTCATAATTCACTATAATTCACCTTCAATACCCCGGTCATTCGCAATCATAAACCATGGTCTACAATTTAATATCAGTCACCATAATCACTATGAGCAGCATTCACAAACACCCACAAACATTTGCCCGCATTTATCGTCGTTCATCATTATGCACAACATTAACCAACATCAATCATCACCATCATTTACCATTATTTACCAACCTTCACCATCATTCACCATCAGTAACCCAATTACTCTTCATTGTTAAGCATCATTACGCATCATTATCCCCCTTACTTTCATACTCACCATGGTTAATGATGGCAAATTGTGGTGAATAAAGTCAAGAGAGAGAGAGAGCATCGTGGATGATAATCCCCATGGTCAAACCCAGATTTTCATGGAACATCATGAATGCCTAGTGATGGTTAGCTGCTGGTAATTTACAACGGTTGGTATTGCGTGTAGCTAATGATGGTAGCCACATCACTGTAGCTTAATCGTTAATTAATCATTGCGGTAGTGAATGATGCTAGTTCACTGGTGTTGAAAAGTATGATTCTAATCTGTCATCATCGCTTGTCATTTTTTAACATGGTGGCACTTTTTGCACTAGAGAAATATTTTGTCCTTCAACTTTGACAGCTTTGCTGCTTCCTCTGCTGGACTCGTCTTATTTGGTTCCCTCTTCTCTCCATCTCCTAAGGCAGCTACTCTGTTTCAACATATGGTTTACCCCTGATAAACCGGTCATATACTGTCATGTAAGAGTATTCTTCGACAAAACTCTATCTACATTTGCAAGCAACTTGTTCAAAACTTGAGCTGTTACAAAAAGACATGTTAATGCAGGATGGACATATTCCATCTGCTATGCTTCTGCACTGGAATATCTAAAACTTCAGAAACTTGAAGCAACAACACACCCAAACATCATAGCTTCTACACAACTTTGGCATTGCGAGCACATGCTACACTGGTACACATCGAAAGTTGCACAGGGCTTTTTTTTCTTGAAACACTTTTTTTATGGACTGCAAGAAATTGAATAAACAAACCTGGCATACTTCCACGTTGGAATAGTTTCCTTATCAGTGCTGACTTTGGAGGAGGATCCTTCTCAGCACTTTCAGAAAAATGTAGACAAACACTTTGTTTCAATTGGTTCGACCAATTGGTTCATCCCATCATTTGTATCTCCAGCAAACAAGCCGCCTTTTTGAACTCATGTTTGAACAATAATGAACCGGAGATTTTGTCACTCCTGACCTAGTACACTGATATTTCAACCAATATGTATCAAATAGAGTTGCAAAAATGTTTCAGCTACAGTTCAGCCACTTTTCTTTTGAGTAGACCTTCTCTCAGTGCTGTGTGCCAAAGAAAGCCAGTCAGCTCCAGCGATCTGGCGGTGGGTCAAAACCCTGTACCCCTGGTTCCCTATCACTAACCATTACTTTACCTATAGTTTGTTGGTCCTGATCCATCATAATTGATTGGTTAATATTGACCCATAGCCAGTTAGCTCCAGCGATCTCAAGTTGAAGGATGTAACGTTGATAACCGATCAAGAATCAAGAACATGAAGAGATCATCTTCCCACAGCTCTGTAGGTAATGTCTCCCCATGATTCTTGCGTGACCTCATTCAAATGGCTATGGGTCAATATTAACCATTAAAAATGGTGGATAATAGCCAACAACCTATAGGTAAACCAACGGTTAATGATAGGGGAACCAGGGGTACAGGGTTTTGACCCATAGCCAAATCAGTAGCAATGAGAACCACAGACGTATCCAGATGTTCCCACCTGCAAACCTTGGGAAGGGGTTGGTCGCAGGTTCAAGCCCCTGATGCGACAAAACCAAGTGGATACCTGTGAAGGGCATTGTGAAGGGCATCTGAGTTCTACTGGCGGATCAACCATCACTGCGCCATGAATCACTTGTAATCATCATTTATCACATTCTTAGAGCATTGATAGCAATTCTTGACCATTATTATGATAGCAATTCTTGACCATTATTACGAACCTCACAGCAACAGTTTGTTCAAATTACGATTCATTATGACAACTTGTTGACCGTTCTCAACCATCCCTACCCTTCCAGTTACCAACTTAGGTAACCATCCCTACGCCAGGGGTTCCCTGGTTACTTTACAAAGCGGTACGATACCGACAGGGCATGGGCAGGGAATTCGCCAGCTTCACCAAGGCACTCGATGGAAGTTCGCAGAAAGCAATGCGAGGACCTCAACCGCGGCTCGTGGGCGTCGGTAATGCGACAGGTTGGTGATCGGGTCGGCATGCAAGGCCCCTTGCCACCCAAGTTGGTACATGGGGTTGCTCCCTACTGTGCCCTTGCTGGATACTTCAAGACGGCCACTGGAAAGAGGGGAACTTGGCTGGTTGTCTTCATTTGAGCTAAGGATAATCCCACCTTGTTTCAGTGACTCCAGCTCATAGCTGTGCGCTATTGCCTTTTGTTTAGTTTAGTTGTTCGTTGTTGAGGATGTATAAAGGCTTTCACTTGCGTTTCATTTGAAGCTTTATGCTTCCGATGGCCTTGCACATCGATTGTACCCGACCCTGCCAGATACCTCTATAGGTAACCAGGAACCCCCTGGCGGGTCACTGGAGCCAACCCGGTCACCACTGTAGTTCAAACTGAATCAAATGGCCAAAAAGGCGGCTGATTGAGCTGGACGAGCTGGACAATCACGTGAAAATCCCAGGTAAATTGACACAGCTAACTGGAAACCATTTCCAACAGGTAAACTACCTCAAAATGGGTGGATTATCCATCCGTCTCCGGGGAGCTATTAACGTTTTTGGAGCCATGTTGGTGATGTCGCCCACCAGGCATCCCAAATCGATTGGATAAACATCCGCTGCTTCTTGGTTCAAGATCTGGTGGGTCAGATCCAGCAGCCGAGCTATGGGGGCCCTCCCCTACACCAGCGTGCTGGCAACCTGGGTAGTTTCACTGGATCTTGACCATGGAACTGGTGGTGCTCACCACCCCGGTTCGTGAAAATCACGTGCGCCGGTCAACCAACCAATCATTTGAGTAGCCGGAAAATAGATCACATTTGTAAATCTACTTGACATTAACTCAACTGGTTGGGACCAAGTCACATAGCCCTACCCGACAGGACAACATGGAGAACAACATCGTGGATGATCTCACCAGTGACTAGGACGTCATACATTTATCAGCATCATTGGTAGATCCATACCACCAAACCATCAACTGTTTACCTAAGCTGGTGATTTATCCTCAAGATAGACAGGTTATTCATCTGGATCTAACGTTACCGCCTTGTTTTTGCTTTCACGAACCAACCTCAAGGTGTATACACAGTCTGGTTTCTGGTCCCGACAGCCGTTGCCAAGCCAAAGAGGCCACAACAACGCGGAGCTGACGTTTATCAAAGGTTGTGGGGCCAGCGGGGTGTTTGTTGTCGCCAAATCCTGTGCATCCATGCGTTCCCATGAATGAAAACTTGAGTCTACAGGATATTTGGATGCCCCTGCATAACTTGTGCGCGCGAATTCCGCTGGTGTCTACCAATGAATTACACACTTTGATCATCCCTGAAGCGTCATTATAGTCGCGCTACGCTGATTGTTGATCCCGTCCCAAAAAATGCCCATCAAAGCCATCGTCACTGAACATGGTTGACAAAGTCATCTTGAAACCAACCCTCACAAGAAGGCAGCTGCTACTCGAAGTATCCAAGACTACAAAGTACTGGAACGAAGCATTTGGTGCCCAGAACTTCCGGTGAATCCTCCCCTTCGAAGAAACCCGACAGTAAGGGACCTGGGTTTTCATGCTGGGTCCTGGTGTTCTTTGGTGCCATCAAATGCGGACGTTTCTACCAATCATATGTTTGAACATTTAATCAACAACATCGATTATCAATGTTTGATTGCACTTATTATATACTGTTTGTTTGCCAATGATTTGACAATTTGTTAATATGCAATTGATATGCTATAATGAATTAGAGGTTCTAGTCATCAGACCCTGTCTGAAATAGTTTGCGAATGTTTGCGATATCCGCATCCTGGGTGTCTTGTAGCGAGAGTATCGCAAGTCCTTGCAAATGCATGTGTAGATACGGTAGAAATAATGGATACATGGCATGGATGTGTAAATGCAAGTACAAATAAACATACACAGGGCAAAACGTGCATGACGAGATCATTTTCCACTGACCTTCTGGCTAAAAACTGGTTGGTTTCCCATCACCTGGACACCCATGCTGTGCATCAACACGCCGCTGCTAAAAGAAAATGCCTGTGTTACCCTCACACTTCCCGCTTGAAACCGCCTACTACACTAGTGGCGCGCTTTAAACTACCTGGATGACCTTCAAAGCCAGGTTGTTTGCAAGGTAGCGCCCCTCAATTGGAAATGAGGTAGTAAGCCATTGAGCTATGGCTAACTCAACTAGTAGCTCCCTCCAATAGAAACATATACTAATAAACCGTAGGCAATTACTAAAACATTTACCTAGGTATAAACCCAATTTATCATCAATCTACTAGTTCTAAACCGACTTATAGTCTACTTATAGTCATTATTAACCATGATATATGAAACATCATTGGCCATTGTTAGATGGTTTACGATAGTTCGCACAGCTGTTAGTTGCCCTACAAACGACCTGCGGCAGGTCGCGTTTCACTCGATTCGCAGCTGCCGAGGTTCGACTTCCTTCAGGTCGCGTTCCATTTCGCTGACGACTTTCTCAGGCTCCATACGCACCTTTTCATGGTCCGTGGGTCCGTACGTGTACCCTCAATCATCACAGGTTGCGATCATGTCGGGCATGACATATGCGCGAAGATGTTTGGATTCCTTGCATTCAGAACTGGAACATTTGCATGTTCAATCCACCCGCATCTAAGGACATTATTACTTTACACGGTCATGCCGTTTGCAAAATCATCAACGGACCTCTAATTTGACAAAACATCCTTCCAAAAATAACGAAAAAATCATATTTCAATACCCACCGCATAGTTGAAAAAAAACATACAAACGATTCATGGCAAACCACCCCATACTTGAAAATATTCTATGTTCACTACTGGTAACCCAGGATTAACAAACCCCTGGTTGATTAATTAGGGGGGTCACCATTTTAAATGGAAACCAAGGCTTTTGGGGGATACCCCTTATTAATAAACCAGGGGTTTATTAATCCTGGGTTACCATTAACCATTTGATCATGGCAAAACTTTTGGCGATTTCTCCGGATCCTATGGACCTGGACGGTCCCAACGTCTGGCCCATTGTTGGCGCCTGAAGGGCCTTCTTCCTGCTGCCGTCCTTGGTCTGCGCATCCGAATACCTCGGGGCCCAAGGCCGTGGTTCCTTCACATATGGTGGTTTCTCAAGCCATGGGGTGCCCCAACCATAGCTGGTTTATGAATAAAAAAGGTTAATAGTGGATGATTTAGGGGTCCCCCATTTTGAGAAACCACCATATAGCTGAATACCAGATTAGTGTGGTCATCGTTGTTCATGTCACGTTTCCTGTTCCACATTAACCCACTTGTGGATGTGGATGTTCTAATTGTAATTTGCATTAGATTGTGATTTGTCAAGTATGGTTTCATTTTGGTTGTGGATTGTTTTGATTGTTGTTGTCCATCATGTAAATGTGTTCATTGTTGTCTTGGTTGCTATGTTTTGGAACGAAACGCTCATGTGTTTTTTGAAACGCATGAAATGTCCATGTCCGATGTTTTCTCACCGGGCACTTTTGCAACTGCTTAAGATGGTCTCAAGACCTTTTTTATTACCTTGGAATTGTAACTATACCTCATGAGTGGTACTTCTCACGGTGAAAAAATTAAAACCAATCCCTACCCAAACCCAAAAAACAAAATGCCCTTGCACAAATGACAACATTTTTTTCACCTTGGAAATTTCAAAACAAATACGCGACAACAACTCACGTGGGTGGTTGTCTTTTGCAAACCTGAGGGCAGCTCGTAGGTTTGGGTTTGAGTCGGCCTTTTTTGGAACATGGCAAAAAAACACGCAAACAGCTGAACGGTTTTTTGATTTCGAAACCGCGACGAGCCAACACACTTTTCATCCAAAGTCACGGTCAGCCGAGGACAATTCGCTTTCACGGAAAAAGGAGATGTTTTTTAAAACGTGTGCAAAGTGGGTTGCTGCAGTTAGGCAACTAATATGCGGCCAAAATATTTTGTTAGCTGGTGATTTGGGCGACCCACTTGTGTCCTTTCTGATCACACGACAAAGACCTGGATCTCAAAATTGGGCGCGAACAAAATTGCCATCCGTGAAGGACTGCTTAGCTAAAAGCAGCCAAATGCTAACTCCAGCCCCGTATACGTCATTGGCAACAGAAAGTGACCTAACAGAACATAAACAAAAACAATGACCCAAATAATGCACCACATCAGTTCACCTAAATGTGGAAACATTTGTCTGAAAACGTAAATTGAAACGAGTGATACAAAAAACATGAAGTTAAATTTTGATGATAATAACAATTTGAAAAATTATGTGCATGTATACTTGGCAATGGTCATCGTTGTCTGCGCTGTCAAGCTGCAAGAGCAAAGAGTCTCCCAGCCGCAGAAGTTCATTTTCCGGCGCCCGTCCTGGCAATCAATGGAGATCAATGGATTTCTGGCACTTCGGCAGCGGTCGAAGCAATGATGCGAGATCATAGCAGCATATGGTTGGGGTGCCGAAAGGGGCCCGCAGAAGCACCTGGCACGCGCGCAACGCTCCTTCCAACCAGAGGCGCGCCAAATGCCCCAGCGCCCAGGTTTATCTCAAGCAAGCCGTCTTTGCTGGCAACTTTGCAAGGCAATGTGGTCAACACGCGCGCCTCGTTGATTGACATCTTGCCGCGGGATTTTTTTCAAAGCCAAGGGTGCAACACGGTCCATTGCGCGTGACAAACCAGCCCATCACGCGGCTAGATGTCAATGCACGAGGCAAATTTTCTGTTTTGCTTAGGAACAAATTGTGGATACCTCTTTGGGGACAATCCCAACATTGTTTCAAGAATGCCGAACCCTGCAGTGATCGTTCTAAGGTTGTCAACTTTGTCAAGCGAACCATGGCTCACTTTACTTTCCTGCAGGAAGTACCAAGCAGTGCGAATTCCATAGTCCGAATTCTCACGCAATAAGCTTTTCATAATATTACTTGCAGTAAGCTTGAATGAGTTGTTCTCCCACACTGAAAGTTGCTCACGGCATTTGGTGGCCCTGTGATAGATTACGCAGATTACCAGTTTTGTTCCGCTGATCTCAAGTAAACAAGCAACACTATGATTTCCGCCCAGCAACATGTTGGTCAATAAGCCGTTGAACCAGCCGTTTACCCAGCTAGGTATATATGTACCATGACTCTTACTTATCATAGCTATCATACATTGAAATAGATCTGTGCAGACCTCTTGAATGTATGATAGCTGATACCTCAACCCAACATCGCTGATACCTCAAAGATACTTATCATAGCTATCATAGCTGATACCTCAACCCAACAAGTGAAAGAGCCCTCTTTCTCTTGAAGTGCTTTGGGTATCCCGGGGGTGACTGGCTTCAATGCTGTGGGGGGGGTCCAGAGCGGGGGGGGCCTTCTAGAGAGATCCATCAGTAACCCACCTAAGTGTGCTTATTTCTACCAACGATGTGTTAGTTTCCGTAATGGCTGTGGGTCAAAACCCGGTACCCCTGGTTCCCCTATCATTAACCATTGGTTTCCTTACGATTGTTGGTCATTATCCCCCATGAAATTGGTTGGTTAATATTGACCCATAGCCTAATGAACTAGCCTAAGTTTACTGCAGAATCTCTGCTGAAGAAGCTCACCGGAAAACTGAGAACTTCGGCCCAGGAGACCCTCATGTCCCTCTACACCCATCCCACCATCCGCCTTATTGTGGATACCCATCGTTTCCTGCATAGTTGGTATATCCCCATGATTGCTGTTTTTTTCTCTATACCATCCAACTAGGGACCCAAGGGCATATTGCGCATCAATGAACCGCGATTGATCATGACTACCAATAATTCAGCATGCCTTAATCTGTGAAATTGCTTGATGTTCACACATGTGTGATTTAAATATTTTTTCAGTAATTTTGCACATGCATTACGACATGAGCCATGATTAACCACGACTTGTCCATTCTGGACAACGGTTGTTGCACACCGAATACATGTGAACTGCCTGTCTGCGAGTAGACTCCATTTCCAACCCCTGAAGTGATAGCATTGAAAAACCAATGCGCACGCCAGCAGGGGTGTGTTACCTCTCTATACTGTTGCTGTTGCCGCTTGATCTGCGGACATTATGAATGTTGTGTTAAATCATTGTAGAATTGTAGACTGTGTTACTATGAGGTAATCTTTAATCACTGCACTTGACACTCTTACAGTTGCAGATCCCTACGTTGTTGCTACTGTTGCTTTGTCACCACCCTAGGACAGCTATAAATCATCACTCCGTTGAATCTCTAGTCTTGTCTATCTAAAAACACATTGTAAATCACTAGATTGATAAATCACCGTTGATCAAGGTATCAGTAATGATCACTTATATCTATATCTAGAAATCTAAACACATATATATATATATATATATATTGTTTTGTTCATCCATTAGACAGCCCAGACAACTCGGACAGCACAGCGATGCGGTCTTGATTTTTCCTCCGTCACTTTGATGTCACCCCAATGCATTTGCCACAACAAATCATCAATGCGTTTCCAACTCTGATCGTCTTAAACGAGCAAGTTCGATTGCATGCAAATCAAAAGTGATGTGAAAGTCATCCAAGTTGAAAGCGACATGTCCACCCCCTGGCGTGGGGGGGTGGGCCCACTGAGATCTTGAGGATGGACATGGGGCTTCAACATGACTTCCAAACAAACAACGCAAGCTGAGTATTGTTTTGTTCATCCATTAGACAGCCCAGACAACTCGGACAGCACAGCGATGCGGTCTTGATTTTTCCTCCGTCACTTTGATGTCATCCCAATGCATTTGCCACAACAAATCATCAATGCGTTTCCAACTCTGATCGTCTTAAACGAGCAAGTTCGATTGCATGCAAATCAAAAGTGATGTGAAAGTCATCCAAGTTGAAAGCGACATGTCCACCCAACTTGCCAACTTAGTTGGGTGATGGTGCCGCAGAGACTGAGGGCACCCATTGGCTCAAAATTGTGTTCAGCGCCAATTGCAAAGCTTGAGGGTTTGGTCGCTGGAAGGTGTCAGGCAGGCGTCCACTGTTCAAAAGCAGCCGTCCCGGTTTACGATACCGGGCCATGCTTGAAGGTGCTGCCCAACGACCTCTAGCCTGAACTTGATTGAAGTCCCGATAGTGATGCAAAGTGTCATATGATGGACCAGAATGCCTAACAACATGCGGAGTGAAGATGCCAGGAGTGATTTTGAATTGCTTTGAAAACCGTTGGAACATGGACTCAAAATCTCCCAGCGAGAACGTGAACACCGGCACATTCTTGTGAAGCAAACGTCGTCCCACCAATTGCAGGAGCTTGTTAGCCCAAGGTCGGTGAGAGGAGTCTGCCAATACCACATCATCATGGACACCAGCTTTAGTAGTTGCACCGGTATCAGCATTGCCAAAGATAACCCCCCAAAACTGGTTAAGAGAGGGGACAGGCCGCACAAGGTCACAACCACGAAGTTGGATTATTTCAGAAGGTCTTGCATAAAGGTCGTACTGCAACAAACATGCTAAAGCCATATCGATTCGATGGAGCTTGCAGCAAAACAAGGCGAACTCAAAGATGACAGCAGGAGGTACTCCAACGCGCGCCTTTGCTGGGGAGCTGCCTCGCCATGCTGTAAGAGCTGCACGCGTCAGTGGCATCAGTTCACGTTCAGGCCTATCTGGAATCATCCGCAAACATATCCACCCAAACAATGTATAAGAGGCAGTACTAAGGCTACATGCATCATCCCACAAAGCTTTCAGGTACCTACTCATTGCAATATCGGCACGTCGTTCTGTATGGTGTTTCAAGCGTTGTTCGTTGCACCACCCCACAAAATCAGTCACATGTGCATTGTATAGCAGAACAGTCTTCTTTCCGATTCTTTGTACTCGGAGACAACGTTCTTTGGGAACCCTAGCCATGATTTTGTCATACTCTGTGGCTAGACTGGCCGGTTCGCTGAGGTCTCTGGCTTTTCTCTTTCTTCCATGGCTTTTTGATTCTTCTTCCCAAGGCAATGCAGTCAATGAACTGCTCAAGCCCCCCATGTTGTTGCAGGAGGCTGCATTCTGTGTCGCTGTCAGCCTTTTGTTCCTGTCGAGGTTTGACTGTTGCAAATTGGGTTGCAGGTTTCCGCTGCGCAGCACTCCTGAGCGCTGCAATCCACATTGTGTTAACCGAGGCAGCGGCATCGCAATGTAGGTTGAGACTACGTGAAAGTATAGAGGCATAGAGTGCACAAAAACTGTAAGGATAAGCCCCAGCAAGTGAAGTCCTGTTGACATAAATGGGAAGCCCATCTCTGTTGAAGACTTTGACTTTACCCTGAAGCCAAACTTTGTGTGAATCATGATTGCATTTACGTTGTAACCCTTGAAGGTCAGAAAGAGAAGTGATAATACGCGTGGACTCCCGATACTCCTCCTTGTACCGACACATATCGAAGTCGACAGTGTATGTGGTTCCCCGATGGATTGCACAAACCAAAGGATGAAAACCAAAGAGTTTGCTAGTGCGGGGGTTCTCAAGAGCAAAATGAGTACCTGCATCCCAACACGCTCTGATAGCTGCGGCCGTGAATAACGCCATCTCTAAACCCAACTCCTCCTTCGCCCTTGTGGCGTTGGATTCAACCACATTGTGGCGGGCGCGTGACCAGATGGTACATGGAGTCCCAAAATGTATGAAACCGAAGATCCCTCTCCGAATCCATTCTAGGATGACATGCTGTGTGCTTCTTCGACGGACATCGAACTCAGCCCCACTAATGTAGTCAACGCCAGAAACATGTGAAATCCCACTTGTACCCATGGCTTCAGTCAATCGACCAGTACCAGAAAAAATCTCGAGAAACATCTTACCATGGACCCCAGGATAAAGACCTTCATCTGGAACTCTGGAACGCTTCATCTGTTGTTGTTCGAGTGTTGGATGAGTATGTGCAGGCTTGCTTGAACTGCTAGCGTGAGAACCGCCACCGCCTTGCGAATTGCACCCTTCACCAGAACAAAATTGAGATGATTCACCGTAACCAGAAAACCAATTGACTCCCTCCAAAGGTTCTGAATGGGCAGGTTTGCCCCTTGGTTGTTTCTGACTCGCCCCAAAAACGGAGCCTCTTCTCTTCTCGAACAGCCGTGATGGCCTGTCAGATGGATTGCGTTTGGTCTCAACGTGTCTGACGGACCAAGACAGTTTGCATGCATATTGAATAGCCGATGCTTGTCGGCACAACTTGTTCATCCGTTGGTTGCTCGACCTTCCCTTCGAGAAGCAGCATACCGATGCAAGGTTGTCTGACAACGATAGTTTTCTCATTCCATGTAAGTGGGCAACTCGGCTTGACCGTCTCAATGAGGACAGGAGCACCCGAGCCTCCTTGATGTTGATGGGTTCGTTGATTCTCTTCCATCTCCTGGCCCAGAGCAAGCGATACTGACTTTCATCACAAAGGCAGGGATGAAGGGGTTCAACCAATGCGGGACACTCAATATCAATACGCCGGCTCTTCGGTACACGAAGCTGAGATCTTATAGCGCTGGTCCGCAACCAACTGTTCTCCTTCATGGCGTCAATCACATACCTAGAATACCGACTGGTAATCCCATGTGGTCTAAATGAATCGTCTTCTCCACCGGCATTCCCCTCGATGTCATTCGGTTTCAAGATGTCCCACAACGACTGTTGAAAAGCTACAACATCACCTCGACCTGCAGACTCCTTCAACGAAAGGGGTAGGGGAAGAAACCGCCACTTCTCGTGAACCAGCATGGACTGACGAACAATACCAGGATCGGGTTCTGAGGCCATGAGAGCATAACCACTAGTAGCGCTATCCCCAACCTCAACCAGGTGCATGATGGGTGAGTCAAGGCTTCTCCAACACATCCACGCCAATGCGCCAGCAATCTTCAGCTCTTGTCTAACCGAAGGCCAGATAACGCCTCTACGCCCTTCATGAGTTTGAATGAAACGATACGTGTCTTGAAGACAAGCCAACCCCCATGGTGTCAGCGAACACAAAGCCGTGAAATGGCCAGTCCAAACCTGTAGGACGTCTCCCCGAATCTTCTTCCTTCGCAGAATGGCCTGAGTTGCAAGGGCAAAACGCCAAACTCTGTGAGGCTTGTTCATGAGGCATCGCTCTTGAAGATCGAGGACACACCCAACACTCTCAAGTCGTGTCACGGGTGCTTCTTGAGTCCAACTGATTGGAATTCCAGCAGTTCTGAAAAACTCATCAAGAATATCACACCTACGAGCCACATCATCCTGATCCTTACCAACAATGGTGATGTTATCGACGTAAACTCCAAGAAGAGTTCTGTGGTCAGAAAGCTGTGGTGTGACCTTCTTCTCCTTAAACACCCCTTCAGGCCATGGGCAGTTCGCTGAGGCAATCGAAAGGACTGCTTGTTGACACAGCCAGAGTGCCCAACTCCACCCCATCGGGATGGCTTGGAAACATGGAAAGAGTACACAATCATCACCAACGGATATCTCTCTCCCAACACGATGGTCATAAACTGAATCGCATTGAATCCCTAATTGCCGCCACTGTGACGAAGTCAATGCATGATCTATAGCAAAAAAGTCAGCCAGCTCCGGAAGACAAAAACGATAGAAACAGTCATTAACATCAGCTTCTCTAGCCCAACCGGCTGTCTTTCCCTCAGTCTGCTCCATCGAATCCAGTAAAAGATCACTATAGCATCTAGCAGAACTAAGACGGGTACTTGGGGGCGGTTGGTGCAATTGATTAGTGGCACGGCAGTCAAGAACCATGCGAATATGCTCGTCCTTCTTTTTCACAAAGAAGACTCCCACGTGTGATCGCGGTGCAGGTCGCAGACACAAAAGCCCAGACTTGAAAAGACCCATGATGAACTTCAGCCTCTTACCCGGGTTTGTCCTTAAGACTGGGTCCCAGTAAGGTGAAAAGCTCTGATCCCGGATAGCAGCTGCATCAATGATGGTCTCCTGGTAATGGTCTACGACCTTTTTGGCTTCAGTGGGCAAAAACTGACGAATGTGCTGGGGTTGCATTGTAGATCTCAAAATCTTCAGTTTCTCTTCGGAAAATGAAGCAAGGTTGTCTGGGACACCGCCATAGTCGGTCTTGCCAGCACTGAACATACTCAAAGCCTTATCTTCTGTGAGGCCGTCAGGCCACTCTCCATGGAGCTGAAGCGACTCAAGGATATGGTTTGCAGCCCGGGCCTGTGGCTTGTTCAGTGGTGGCTGGGAGGTCAAAACTGCCATAGATTTCGAATTCATACCATCTTGCAAAGCAAGCTTGTTCAGTGCACTACCGATCCAAGATGCTCGCTGTGGAAAAGGAAGTCCAGCCTCACTAGCCATAGTTGAAAGCAAATGGCATGGAAGAGGAAAGACATCACCATGCCGACGCCTTTCACAAACATCGGCCATGTCACCTGTAAAGGAAAAAGTGCCAGCCACCCACAGGTGAGAAAGATAGCCAACACAAAAACTCGTGGGCCTAAGAGGTCGATGCGGAGCCCTCTGCTCCGCCACCTTTTCCTCCTCCCTTTGATCCCCCCTTCTTTTTGCGCTTCTTATCATCAGCATCCTCACCACCTCCTCCACCTCGGGGAGGTTTCTTAGCCTGCTCCTCCCTGTATAGTCTGCTTTGCTTTGCAATCTGGGCTCTCTCTTTAAGGCGCTCTGTGACCCAGCTGGACATAGCAGTGGCCTGCACTGATCCATGGGCAGTGATGGCACAACATCTAAGCCAGAGAAATCCGGAGAACTGGGAGATCGTGCCACAGCCATTTCAAGGACGAGCAGCCGCCTAACAAGGCTCTCAAAGCTGCTCAAATTGCTCACATCGAGCTGGTCTTTGGTGATGGCAAGGCGCAATGCCTCGCACAGAGAACGATGCTCATGAGTGATCGCAGATCCTGAAGCGACACCTGACGACCTGACCCAGGACAAGTGATATGTTGGGAGATCACCAGGGCCATTGAGCACTGCCTGAAGGTATTCCTTCACTGCCCTTGGTCCTGTGAAGGGCCAGTCAGCAAACTTGCTCTCCCTAAACAGTGTCATCGCATCCTTGAAGCTAAGGAACCTTGCTCCCGCAGAGTCACGATGGTCACCCACTGTCCTAAGGTCTCCGGCACTATCTTTCCTGTCGGAAACAAATTTGCTGACCTCATCAGACGGCATCTCTCTGACAAACTCCGTGTCCCCCTCAACCTCAACAAGTCCATGCCCACCTAAAGAGACAATGTCCTGCACCAGCTCCTCCGGAAGAAGCTTCCCAAATCGAGCTGACGAAACATCGGCAAACACCCAGGTGAGGGCTGCCACTTGAACTATTTCTGAATCATCCAAGATTGCCCCCATGGTCCGAGCCAGCTTTCGCTGCCGTTCCAGTTCGTTCCGGGATAATTCGTCGAACACATAACATTCATCTGCTATGTCAGGTGGAAATGGAGAATGCCTTCCAATCACCCGGTGGCGATCTACAGAAAGGTCGCGGACTTCAAGCTCCATGTCGGGACTTAGCATCACCCATCTTCCTCCTCCAATCTTATGGAGCAGGACTCTATGATGATGGTAGAATCCCCCAGCATCGGCCGGGAAGTAGACCAGCACCTGAGGATCTGGGATATTCAACGACCGCTCCATGATGTTGATCTGCTGGCTGCTACTCCTCTATTGAGTTGAGAAGGTCTGACTGGCCCAGTTCGAATCACGGGTTCTGGGCTTGGCAATGGGAGAGGAACCAACTCACAGTCAGTTCTTCGGGATCGACGCCTTTTCTGTGCGTACAACCAAAGCCCTACAAGCAACAAGGCCAGAAAGACGTTCAGAGAAGCAAATGCCTGACCCACACTCTTGACCCACTGAGTTTCTCTTTCACACTGATCCAGGACCAAGTTGTATCCCGACAGCAGTTCTCTTGCCCTGTGGACTTCCAACCTCAATTGAACTATCTCCTGGTCCAGCGATGATCCAAAAAACCAAGAGTAACCAGATCGGACAATGTGAGAAACCAAGACCAGTAGCAGGGATTGTTGATCAACCATCCAACGCGGCCTGAACACAAATGAGGGAATTTGAGCCCACTGAGATCTTGAGGATGGACATGGGGCTTCAACATGACTTCCAAACAAACAACGCAAGCTGAGTATATATTTATTTATTTATGTATAAATAAATAAAAAACATTAAAAAAAACACAATTTGAGCCCACTGAGATCTTGAGGATGGACATGGGGCTTCAACATGACTTCCAAACAAACAACGCAAGCTGAGTATATATTTATTTATTTATGTATAAATAAATAAAAAACATTAAAAAAAACACATATGATATGTACACATGGAATTTCTCACAAAATGGGGTGACTTAGATCTGGGGTACCCTTGTTCGATGCCCAACAGTTCTTCTCCAGGCGCTGCATGCCGCGGCCCCACAGTTGGATCGTTCATGGCTAGTTCACGCTTGGGGACCCTTGTTCAAAGCTGGGCCACCAGCAGAGTCGTGGAGCTGCCAGTCTGAAATGACTAGGGGAAGTACATGTGGCGAGCTGGGTCAATATTGACCAACCAAGCTTTATGGGGGATAATGACCAAACAATGATAAGGGAAACAATGGTTAATGATAGGGGAACCAGGGGTATGGGGTTTTGACCCACAGCCATGTAAGTACTAGTTCTGAAACATCATCCATAGTCCTAAGGCATCAGGTCTGAGTACTCTCTACCCATACCTCTGGCACACATCTGAGCCTGCGAATTGGTTGCTTATTAGTGGTTCTTGACAGGTTGCTTGATAGTGGTTTTTGACATTGGTGAGCCCTCAGTTTGCTGAGTTGGTACATGACTAGGGTAACCATCAGCTATGGTAGCTATACTATGATATAACTATTCCAAAGAGCGTGCTGGACAACTTTGAACTAGAGGCCGCTGGCGCAACATTCTGCTCACGTTCGGAACCACCATGTATAACTGGGCGTAAATCGAGCACGTGAACTAATCGGTAGAATTACCATATTTTTACAAATGTCTAAGGTCTAGTGATAGGCAGTGCTCCAGACACATTCAATAGAAATCAGTCATGTCGAAACATCTATGAGTCACACGTTGTACTATTGATGTTGCATGATTTTGGCTGCAGCAAAGTGGATGTCTCAGCGCCTTATGGCGAGAACACCAGTAAGCGATGACTTCAATGCTACAAGCAAGGATAACTTGACATATTGATTAATTAATCATTGCGGCTGATGAGTACATGCGGGTTCTAGTGGGCCCCCAGTCGAGATCGTCCACCGATCGGTCGAAAATTCAACCGGTAACTTCCACGGACGGATGCTGGGCGTAGCCAGTGAAACAAGAAGTGATCAACAAAATGTGGCTGGTGGGACTATTGATGTGCATCATCGACGTTGCACTCGCAAAGAGTCAACAAGAGCACCAGCAAAAAACACAGCGATCACTAGGACAAGAGCTGGATTCCAATGGCATTTCCAAGTTCAAGGGTTCAGCTTTGCCAAAAATGGATGAGGATTTACCATCAAATTTGTGAGGTCTATCAGATCGAATCGAATCTATCTTTAATAATCATCATTCACCGATTGCCCATAATTAGCCAGGATATTTCACAACTTGTAAGCTCAAAGAAACGGCTCCCCGAACAACAGGTAGCTTCAAGGACATGAATAGAACAAACAAACCAACAAACAAAAGGAATGCCATGGCTGTGGGTCAATACCCGGTACCCCTGGTGAACATGTTCATCTACAGTACCCATCAGTACCCCTATTTTGGGTGGTGAATATTGACCCACAATCACATCTACAGGAACAAGCATGTCCAACGAGCAGCCAATGTACCTTTCGACACTTTCGATGCCGTTGAAGTGGTTGGAATTCATGCAAGACCCCCTTCGACCCAGGTATACCCTGCCTGTATCCAAGCATCTCTGTGCTATCCATGGCAGGGGCGAAGTTTAATGCTGTGGGAAGCTATGGAGAGCCCATTTCCTGATTCTTGTTGACTTTGATTTGCTTGCTGCGGTCTGATATTTCCGAGCTGGGTGTATCCTTAACTCAACCACCCGCTTTCCTTTGGCGGCCGAAAGCTACTAGTGAAAACTGTTTTCACTCAGTAACGATGATGCTGAACAGCTT
>VSDK01011661.1:158451-182358 GCA_009767595.1 Symbiodinium kawagutii | reverse complement strand
TGAACCGCTTTTAAGCATTCTGATTACTAAGTGAAAACGATGCCATTAAGTAATGAACCATTACTCATGAACCATTTCCAATCGTCACCAACCTTTTGATTAAGCATCGAGCATCATTCGCCACTGCTATTTTCACCCTCGATTCACCACCAGGCTCAAGCTCGGCCGAAAACACCTCCCGAAAATCGGTCCTGCACCGTTTTTCTTTTTCAGAACCTGAGGGTCGAAGCGCAATTCCCACAGTTTTGGTTGATTGATTCCCAGGTTGATCAATGGTTGGTTAATGTTTGATGAATGGTTCAGTAGTGGTTCATTAATGATTGATGATTGATTCCCATCAGTTTCCATCAGTTCCCAATAGCTATGCCCATCAAGAATTGATTGGCTGATGATGTCGTGGAGGAGGATCGATGATGAAGTAGAATGATGAAGGCCAGTAAGAACAGTAGTTGTATATTGATACAGCCTGGTCAGCTGTGGCTTTTCCTCGCGGTTCATGAGCGTTGTTCATGTTACTTGTTGATAATCTTATAATCACAATGGTTGAACAATGACTTAAATTGGCTAAACGAAGATAGTAATTGAAGGCAAGGTTCTGAAATACTGCGAAAGTCTGACCAGTAGGTATAGATGAGCACTGTTGAAGGCTTCGGAATGATTCATGATGGTTGATGATTAATGATGATCAAACAGTGATTTGTCCTGGTTAAATGATGGGTTGATGATTGTGACCAAGCTTGTTAGGAACCATTTATTGCACAAAGTAAACTAGGCAAATGAACGACGCAAGAAGTTTCTGAGGCGGACATGTTTGTGGTATCTCAGATAGCAGCCACGAACGGCAACTTGATGGCTATAGGTTCTACGGATTTTACTGGCTGCTGAAACGCTCGGTAGGAAAACTATGGCGACAGCAACAGGCTGACCAGAGTCGGTGGGAGAGCGACAAGGCTTAATCAAACAAAGTGAATTATGATCAATCTTTGTTTGATGATCAATCTTTGTTTAAATTTGAATTATACAAACAAAGTGAGTTATGATCAAACAAAGGCTTAATCAAACAAAGTGATTGATGATAGTTCTTGGTGATGACTGGTTGTTAAGGGTAATGACGCCATGATACACTGATTGCTGACGATTATTGATGCTTACTGATGTCTCATTCATTGATGGTGGCTACTGATGGTAAATGCTTAATGACGCGGACAGCAACAATGACTATCGGATAGCCGGTGTGAAGCATGAATGAAGTCTGATCAACAATATTGGCCACAGGGGCTGAAGATTTAACAATGCCATTCATAATATGTGCTAATAATACAGCTGTCACGTTTTTTGCGGTTCGGCTCTTAGCTCACCTGCAGCGACCTAGTTGGTAGTGGAACCATCCACTTGCCGGTAACCCTGGAACATCCAAATCCAAACATCCCTAAACTTTGATTAATAGAGGGTATCTCAATCTCCCTCAAGCCAACTAGTTTTCCATTGAATGCTACCTCCCAAAGAATCGAGGGGTGAACATGAACAACATCTACCATCCAACCACCAGGAATCTGGATAGCCTGATTAGCCAAGGCCAGAAGTCAAACAAGTTCGTGCGGCGATTCGTTGCGAACTATCACGACGATAAAAAGTGAGTGAGTTGACCGTTATTTAGCAGCATTGAGGTATTCTTAGCATCATTTAGTTACCGAAATACGAACATCAACCAGTCTTCACTCCTATTTACCATAATTAATTAAGGTATCATTAGCCATCTTGATAGCCATCATGTCGGTGATGAGTAATGATGGCTCGCGATTTGTCATGGTGACTATCTATACTGATGCTGGAAGGCTATTCCTGACTAGTGGCAGTCGGTTAATCACCATTCATTGATAAACCGCAATCCACACCTATCACCAACCGCGCAGAAACCACCATCACTAATTACCATGATGGTTACACGGTTATACCATTGCATACCAGAATGGACAGCCAAGGGCAACCAAAAAAAATATATGTGTAGCCTCCGAAATTTGGCTTAGAACCTCCAAAATTGATGGTTTTGGGGTTCAATGGTAACCATCAACCATGGTTGACATACTAATGATTGACAACCATCATGAACCTTTTGCCAACATGTACCATCACTGACTAGTTGTTTAATCATTTTTGTTGGCTATTCTCCCCTATCAATCACCATCATTTATATAGCCAACATTGCTGTACCAGTACTTATAAACCAACCACTAATCATTGATTTTGTGATCACCATCATTAGCGTCATTGAGTTAGTACCACTATTGATGGTCAGTACCACAACAACCATCATTAACCACATGCTTGAAATTTCAAGTTATGATATCATTGTCACGAGTATTAATCACCACTATAAATTGTCATTCAGTTTCTATTAGTTGCCGTACAAATTGAGAAACCACCATATGCAACTGATTCTCCATCAACTGCAATCCGTTGCCACTGATGATTTGTAGCCACTAGCTATTATTACCATCATTGTTTGTTGCTAATTGCCATATTAGTTATACCGTGGGTTCTATCATTAGCTATTGCCACTATTACAATTGGTTATATCCTTAGCCTTTTGCTATTGCCAGTATGACCGTGGTATCGCCATATTAGTTATTACCACTATTACCATTGGTTATTCCTTCATCTGATACTATTACCGTCAAATCAGTTCTACCCAATATATCATGACTATTACCATTACATTTAGTTCCACCCATTACCCATTGGTTCTTTATCTGTTACTGATTATTAGTATTTACTACTATTGGTTGGATCATTAATTTGTTACTACCCACCGACAGTTGCAACTGACAATTGCAGTTATACCCACCATGGTTGCGGTTATACCATTGGTAAATAACCATTTGTTCTCCCATTTGCTACATGATTCATATACAACTACCCACCATCACTTCTTAGTTGATATTGCCATCATTAGTTGCTCTTACCATCAAATTAGTTCTACCAGTACCATAATTATCATCATTACCACTATTACCACCATAACCATTAGTTAGTAACGGTTAGATATACCATTGGCTATATAGTATCGTTAGCTCTTGCCACTATTCATAATGTTATTACTATTACTATCGTTTCTATCCTTCATCTGTTACTTGCCTAGTAATCATCATTAATCGTTGCTTTCCCTATAAAAAAAATGTTGCTAAATATGGATGCTTGATATTGACCCATACCCTCATCTGGTACTGCTCTTATTGCCAAACTTAGTTGCTATTACCATCAAATTAGTTCTACCCATTGCCCATCACTTACCATGAGTTATACCGATCATCAGGTTATATCCTTCATATGTCACATCAAATTAGTTCGACCATAGGGAACCCACCCATGTTATAACAACCATCAATCAATTATATCATTGAATCACTGGTTCCTAAATGGTGTGGTTTCCATCTTACTACCACCATCAAACCATTGGTTACTACCATCACAGTGGGTTACTATGACTACGAATGTGTCCATCTTATGGTTGGGTTCCCATCATTGCATTTAGTAACCAATGATTTAATGATATAACTATTTCGTAACCACCCACCATCCCAACCAGCCATCCCAACCATTGCAACTACTCAAGGCCAACCCATCATTGGCCACTACCCATGTAGCAACCAACCATTAATTGTGTCATTTAGCAACCAACCATTGAAAATCAGAACTTAATATCATTAGTGGTTGAGAAACGACCTTTCATCATAATGATTATATAATTTATATCATTTGATATCACTGAGAAATCACCCATCAGTTCCCCCGAATCATCCAATCGAAACCCAAATTTGATTAGTAAACCATCCAATTTTCCTTACCACCTGGTAGTTTTCCCTGCAGTTTGTTGCTTATCATCCACCATGAAATTCGTTGATTAGTAGACACCCATAGCCATATAAACCATCCATTTTTGCTGGGTGGCTGTTAGATCCCTTGCTAAAAGTCTAACTTTTAGTGGTTATATGGTAAACCAATCATATCCCAAAAAAGCTAAGTTCAGCTAAGTTCATAGCTGTAGTCCATCCATTTTTAGCTTTCCCTCCCCACCATATCATCAGCTCCTCCCCATTCCCAAGCACCCAGCTGCCACGTGGCCGTGAGCTGCCGGGCGGTTGCGAAGCGCTGGGACTCGCCGTGCGCCGAGAAGGGCAGGGACGCCGCGCAGGGCACGGGGCCCAGGTGGGCACCGTTGGGCGCGCGGAGGAAGCACCGGTGCTCCGTGGAACCTCGGGGGGGCGGCCCATGGCGGCCGTGGCCACGTGGGGCCACCTGGGGTTAGGACTTGGTAAGTACTGGTTGGGGTAGATATTACTGTGGAGATGGTTGTTGATGATGATGATGATGGTGGTGATGGTGATGATGGTGGTGATGGTGATGATGGTGGTGGTGGTGATGGTGATGATGGTGATTAATTGAATATATTAGAGTTGGTTATGACCATGACCATGACCATAACCAACTTATTGAATGCTACGGAAATGTTGGTTTCATGTGGGTGCATAAGTTGGTTATGACCATGACTATGATTGTCGACAATAATGATTGCGATCATCGACCCAAATTGACCGGGGATATCACACTATCAATAATTATTGATCACTGCAATTACTAATCATCACCATAATCCTCAGTGATTCGCCACTTCATGATTAAAAAACATATACAACATAATCACTATTTCACCACCAGAATCATCAAAGTCATCAGCGACAAATTTCTTACTTCACATAATCGTCAAAAAACATCAAATCATGACCATCAAATACCATCACGACCTATCACCATGGAACCATCCGTATCCCGCTGGTTATCATCCCCTTGTACCACTAATAACCACTCATAAACCCTATAAAGCCTAGAAAATCCCGAGGTGTTCCCCCATTTTTAACCAACAAACCCTCGAAAATCCCAAGGTTTTCCTCCATTCTCAACCAACCAAACCCTATAAACCCTAGAAAATCCCTATAAACCCTATAAATCCCTAGGTTTTTCCAACCAACCCGTGTCCTGTCACTCATCCAACCCCAACCCCCTACCCCTGGCGCTGCTCCGTTCCGGCCACGGCACGCAGATGCTGTGCCTGGCGCGGCAGCTCCACGCGGAAGGCCGTGGGGTTCACCTTCGCCGGGCCCAGCTCTCCGCTGTCGCGGAGCTCCAGGAAGCCTGGGCACCCAACGGTCAGGGGACGCCATGGGGGGCCCAGCCCAGGTAGGGGTCCCGGGTGGTTTTCATGGCGGGGATTACTCGATGGTTAAGAGGGGATAGCCCCATGGTTTATGGTTGAGAGTAACCATGTACTGGTTGAGAGATTATCATGGTTGAGAGTGGCCAATACCAATATAGGGCATTATGATGCTATGGTGAATAATGGTTAAGAAGGAACACCATGGGATTTTCTAGGGTTAAGAATGGCTACTATTGGTTTTACACAGAATCATGTTGGTTAATGATGGCTTATAATGGTTTCTAATGGTTACCAATGGTTTATAATAGGGAATACTCAGCAAGAATAATGGTAAAACAATTACTTTATGATGGTTTCTCAAGCCAGTTTGAGGACTCCGAAGTTATGGATTGTCTATTTCTGAGCAAGATTGGATGTTTTGGGGGTACTTTTTTTGCAGAAACCACCAAGTGGGTTAATGACTGCGGTGAACAGCGGGGCAACTAACAGCTACGACAAATATAGCAATTTTGTAGGGCCTTTGTGGTGGAAGTAGCTAGGACGGCCATGAAAGAGCCACCCATAAACGAAGGGATGAACCATCAAAGAACGACACCAGGACAAGGTCCATCAAAAGTACATACAAACCACAGGTTTGACTTGAGAAACTTCACCGGTTGGTAATCAGTAGCCCTATTCCAAAAACATGTTGGTCAATTAGAGCCCGTGATTAACTATCATGGACCATGTTGTTACCATGATGATGTCATTCGGATGGTTATACCAGTGGCAACATGTTGTTACCCTGTCCCAGTTGCTATGATTCCATGGGTCCGTTTGTGCTTTCGCACCATGTCTGATCATGTCACATCACGAACGCGAGTTGACGATGCTACGCATCAAGGCCTGGCTTGCAATGGAAAAAAACTGGTGAGTGTCCCCGTAAAAAAACATGGCTGAACAGCTGGTTGGTTAGTGCTGGTACCAGCATTTTTCTGGTTGGTGGTTGAACCACCCCTATGAAAAATATAAGTCAACCAACCAATCATTTGTAAATAACAGGGAAAATAAACAATGCTTAAAACCGCCAGCCAGTTTTGGGCAAACCACATCTCAGTCACCATAACCAGTTTTGAACCATCCTTGGCCAGCCTATCAACATGCGCTTGCATCATGAAGCAGCTCATCAACCAAACAAGCGCGAAAAAACACCCTGTTGAAATAGCTGATCAAGCATCCTCCACCTCTCAACCACAAGCAACAAGGTAGGGCAGTTTGACAAGTTGGTTTCTGACCAGGATTAACTTGGGTGACTACCACGCAATCATGGTAGCTCAGGGCTAACTAGGATAACTACTAGGTCTGGTTGGTGGTTTCAACCCCTCTGAAAAAACATTGGTCAACCAACCTTTTCTTAAGAATTACCAGGGAAAACAACAAATGTTTCAATCCACCAACCAGTTATGAGTCATAAACCAACCTTTCGTTAACAATTCCCAGGCAAAATGATTAAACAAATGCAACCACCAAACAGCAGGAGATCAAGCCACTTGCTGGGAACCCATTGCCGGGTTCCCAAACCGACCCTCGCGGCTGCAGCGAGCAACACACAGGTTCGCTCACCTTCCTCAAAATCACGTGATCTCCACCTTGGTGTTGCCAGGCTCATGTCAACGACACCGTGCCGTTGAAAATGCTGGTGACGCGATGGTAGGATTCGAGGCGGTTGGATAACCAAGTAGTTTAAGGCTATGACCTGATTGGGTTCATGATGAAATGAATTGATTGCCATCATTGATATCATGCATGATGACTCGCTATGTGGCTATGGGTCAATACTAACCATCAGACAACAAGGGGTTCTAACCAACAATATAGGGAAAACAATGCTTATGCTTAATACTGGGGGAACCAGGGGTATAGCGTTTTGACCCATAGCCATACAATGACTTAGTACAAAAATAAAACCATACAATGTTCCGTTGTACTGATTGGCTTGGACTTTTTCTCAAAATGCACCACCATCACACCTAAAAATTGTCAAATCATTTCCTACAATGATCACTTCTTAAACACGAAATGGTAAAATAACTTCCTACGATGAACACCCTTTACACACGAAATGATAAAAAAAACACTTCCTACAATGGCCACCCTTTAAACTCGAAATGGTAAAATCATTTCCTACAATGATCCCCTTTAAACACAAAATGGTGAAATCACCTCCTACAATGATCCAACACAAAATGGTAAAATCCTTTCCGACAATGATCACCGTTCAAAAACGAAATGGTAAAATAACTTCTCACAATAATCACCATTTCAGCACAAACTGCAGAAATAAAGTAACATTTCTTCCTACAACGATCACCTTTTAAATTGTAAATGGTAAAATCACTTCCGACAATGATCACCATTGAAACACAAAATGGTAAAATCACTTCCTACAATGATCACCCCTGAAACACGAAAATCAGGTCCTATAACGACCTAGCAACAAGGGTTGCACGGTTCCCACAATGGATCAAACACAAGAGAACCATTGTATACCAGAGGGCGTCTTTTAGCCCTAGCAGATATATGTGCTGATAGCTGAAGTTGGAAAAACACAGTTTCTCCAGTAATTGCCAATCAGTATCAAACACGATGCACTTTTTGATGATGCCTTTATCCTTCTGTAGCGGCTTGCCCGCTGCACTACCAATCACGTGGCTAAGGGGGTGAAGTGTTTGCAGCAATGATTTCTGCCACCACATCTTGGCAGCTTGTGAGATTGCTGAGGGATCATTTTCCACCAAGGCCACAGTGCTACGCCCTGGGAGCGAAGATTTCCATGGCGCTCCGTAAGATCAAGGTTCCTTTGCTTGGGGAGCATCCAATTTCCTTTGGCAAGGCACACATCACCCACGTCATACCAACAAATTTTGCATCGGACATAGAGGTACTGGAAGTTGACGGACTTCGCCCACCCCCTGGAGCCCCGCAACAAACTGCCTTGGCATGTTCTGCACCGACCATATGCACATACCCATCCATGACCACCGAAAACCTCCAAGTGCCACCGGTTGGTGATCCGTTTTGACAATGAGCTGCTGGTCATTGGCATGTTTTAGTCATGAGTTCCTGCGATTCACCATTCTCAACCGCACTGAAGTTGCTTAACTCACCAATAAATCAACAAAAAAAAATCAACAAAGAACTAAACTGCTGATTGCTGGCTGTTGGTTCTCATCATGTTTTTCAAGAAACTTGTGGGTATGGGTCAGTTCACCCTGTACCCCTGGTTCCCCCACTAGTAACCATTGTTTTCCCTACGAAATTGTTGGTCATTACCCCTTATCCCTCATGACTGGTTGGTTAATATTGACCCATAGCCTTATCAGCTGTTACTTTTCTCATCGGTCCAAGCCACTTTGGGATCTGAACCAGTGACACCACGGAAATTCCACAACGATCCCAGCCAGCAACCAACATCTGCAGGGCTACTGCGGATGTAGTCGTCTCGCGGAAGGGGCAAGCGAAACCCTAGCCACTCGGCCAGCTTCGTTGCGATCTGCCTGGGGCGGCTTCGCTGCCGGGTTGGTGTCAACAGCCCTGCCCGAAAGCCTGAAGCCCATGGGCCGGTACTTAAATATCTTAAGGCAAAATCGTATCTGCAGCTTGTGGATACGTGAAGTTACAAACTTGAGCAAAATGGATTGCAACAAAACTGGTCCTTGATTTGGTCCTTTTCTCACGTGTCGACATTGAATTTCTTGATAAATAAGTTTCATCGTACACATCCGGGGGTATCTATCAAAGAGCAAGATTCGAGACAACTGTGCCAATATGCATTTACAAGGTATTTACATCTTATGGCTACGGGTCAATATTAACAAGGCAACAAATATTGGGCAAGTGAACATTCCAACAAAGACTAGTTTGGTCATTGGATACTGTTAATTGGATTCTAACCATCTTGAGATAATTGAAGCGCTTGAATGTGAAGGCTTTTCCAGAGGAGGCGACTTTTCTTGCCGCAAAAGGGAGCTCATGCGAACCAAGCTTTTCCATCCAGAACCTTCAGAGGTGCTCGGTGCTACAATTCCCTAGAAGCATTACGGGTTTTTGCCTCTTTCGTTGTGACCCTTCCAAATGCTGGTTCAATGGGCCTAATAGCTCGTTTCTCTAAAGCTTGTTGATCAAACGACAACAGGGCGCCAAAGCCAAATGAGGCATGCAGGCAATAAAAAAGACTGGTTTGGTCATTGATGGGATGTTCACCAGGGGTACAGGATTTGACATGATTTGACCCACTGCCATATCTGCAATGCTGATGAAAATAGTGGTTGTACCGACACTGCTTCCCTCGGAAAGTCATTAGCCCTGGTTCAATCATCACAAAATCTCATGGAACCGGCACAGCCGCAATGTGGAACTTCATCCCCAACATGATTCAAATTGTATTGCTGTCGCCGCATATCATAGTTGATCGATAGTGGTTGATTGTCATGCAAATAATGCAGTACTTGATTGTGGTTTAATATTATGATTGATTCTCTGGTTCTTGGTTTCAACCTCAGTCAGTCAACCAACCATCAAAAACAGAAAAACAGAGCACTGACAAGTTTTAGTTGATTGTACAAGGCCTGTATGGGCAGAGGGCTCCCCATCTATGTATGGGTTGGTTTGCAACCCCATTGATACGGCAAGACCTACTATGACTAGCCACCACACGGCACTTGTCAAACCAACTTGCGGATAACCGGAGTGGTCTCTGCTTGTCAGCGCCACCATCTATGTATGTGTTGTAACTTCCAGCATTTTCATTGCAATCATGTTTGTCTGTTCGCTATGCGGTCCCAATCGTACATCTTCATCAGTGTCAATCAACCAACCAACCCAACAAAAACAAACAACCGTGTTGATTTGTTGGAAACAGCGAGTGAGGGGCCCTGCATGGCTATCGCCGTTCATGGTTTCATTGATAATTGCAGGGTGGGGCCCCTTGGTGTGAAGTTGGTCGATAAACCTTTTCATTATACTTATATCTACTATAACTGATAGTTACTCCAGTCATAAATCAACTGTGCTAAATTGGAGGCCCCACCTGGTAAGTAGCATGGGAGCTGATGTATGGTGGAAGTCCTCAAACCGTTTTTGCTCCCAGACAACGATCCAGGCTGGACAGGCTCTCAGACATCACCAGTCATCATTAACTATATGCTGCTTTGCTAGCCATCACCAACCCATCATCAATCATCTTATAGTCACATGCCATCCTCAAACATAACAAACACATCATAAACCCATCACAACCCACCATTATGAATCATAAACCCATGATAACCCATCACAATCCATCATGACCAATCATGAAGGATCATACATCACACATCATTTGCTATCATAGACCGATGACCAGCAAGATCTGCAACGCTGCTGTCGGGCCGCAGAAGATCTTCTGCGCCTGTTATGAGGTCCAGTACCACGGCATCTTCCTCAGCCGTCGGACCACCGGCATCGGACATGATTGAAGCGGAAGAACCGAGGAATGATCAAGCAGGGCTATAGCCAAACGTGTTACTCATGACTCAGCTAGGCAACCCTGCCACAAAACATCAGGCAACCAGGAATTGGGTTTCTGGCCTAAGATGCCCAATATCCATTCCTACTTTTTACTGGTTGGTTTGTGGATATTCGAGCTGCTCACGGCTGCGATAAAATCCCATCGGCATCAGCTAAGCAACTGGAGAACCATCAACTCACCATGAATAAACAAATATCCTCAAGCCCCAAACATTTTTCAATCGAAAACGTTCAAAAAATCATCTACAAACTACCATTTTGCTTACTGGCCACTTGTGGTGGCTCCTGTCATCCCCCTTTAGAGGATAGCCCAGTGGATACTTCACCGCTCCTCCCAACCACCTGTAGGGTGCCTGCGGCTTGGCGCCGAAAGGCTAGCCGATCCAGGATAAAGGCGCTATCCAATGGCAAGCCTATTGGGCCTCAGCAGGCGAATATGTAGGTAGGGGGTTGATAAGGGCTAAGAGCGCTGTTTTCGAGCGCATCATTAATGATATTTGATCAAATAAATCATGTCGGGTAGGCACAAGTAACTCATAATGCTGAATTTTGTGAGAAATTTCATGGTTCTCAAATTTAATGAATTAATCATGGTTGAAAACATGCGCACACTCGTTGAAAGTGAATCATTTTGTTCACCCTTAATATGAAGCCCATGCAGAATCCCTGGTTGAGAATTTCTACTTTTTACGGGTACTAGGGCCAAGTATGAGGGAAGGCCTTACAATGCATGGTGGTGGTTGACATTCCCAAATCCAGGCCTGAATCAATGCAATGGGAAAAAAACGCACCCTATTTAGTTAGTGGACTTCCACAAGTTGGTATCCCATAAGAAATTGTGATTTTGTGGCTATTTTGCTTTGGGGGGGCCGTGTCTTTCATTCACCTGAATGTTTGGAGGTTCAAGTAGCTCAGCCTGTTCTAGGCTTCAACTCTCAGAATATGAAATGGTGTTCCTACCTGAACAAATCCCCATTTGGACCATGGGCCCTCTCAAAAGGCCCCCAAAAAACTGCTGATTTCTAACCACTATCATATGGGTCATAATCTATAAGAGCGATGCTTAGCCAAGGACCATATGAGTCAGGGCACAAACTGTACAGGACTCTACCACACTATGACACTGTACAGCGGGCAATGATTGGTAATGTGCCGTAATTGTTTTCCATCTATTGCACCGACATCCAAAGCCAAGATTCTGATACGGCAGGTATGGACACTTCCGATGCATGGCATTGACGGCCCATCGCAGGTCTGCCCACGAACCACGCCAAGAAGTCCTTTGCAGGATGCCCGGGCACCGCTGCGTCAGCAGCTGCAATCTCTGTCACCGCGATCAGCCTTAGAAGCATGATCCTCCATACCACGTCATCCAACTTCAACCTTGCTGGCAATCTGCCATAGGCCACCTTGTAGGCCCAGTCCTCTCGTCTGTCCACCTCAAACAGAAACATTGCAACAACTGAGGCCATGGAGCAAGGCCTGCCCTAAGGCACAAAAATGCTGCACTTGTCCAGCCGACTTTCGACCTGTGGTCAAATCAAGTTCCGTTTTCAGCTTCTTGTTCGCGATCTGCAGAGTTGCAATGTGGGGAAGGTTTTGTCTCGGGGTCTTAGAGGTCTTTAATTCTCGGCGCCGAAAGACATCCACCGCGCAATGACCCAGCAAGTTCCTCACACTTGTTGATAGCTGCTCTCACTTGCAGCGTCCCAGGAGGATCTGGTGCATTCCGAGCAAAAGAGTTAAACGTGCTCAGAAGATTCCAGGCTTGTCTTTGAACATTGTCAACCCTTAGTTTACAACAAAAGCAAAGGATCGAGAACGAAGGCTTGACAAATACAACATGGCAGTTACCCAGTGGGAGGGTTTGGCTGCACTGCTGGTTGTACATGGTGTAGTTCAATGTCTTTTCATGCTTGCTTGTTGTATATTTCTCTGACTCCATGGAACCTTTTCTTGAATCTATTTTCGCAATTTGTTGTCATTCTTGCTTTCGCGCTGTCTAATCCTGTGGTCCACGGTATCGTTCTGAGATGTCATCATTCCGCATTGATCAGCTGCACAGCAGTGCGCACAAGTGTGTTTTTAACTCGCTCAATGGTTGCCATCATGCCTACCACTTGGATCAGTCATCTCCCAGTGATATATCCAGCCAGCCATCATCCCTTAATTGAACCACAGATCTTCGTGCGGAATAAACTCATTAACTACCAGTTAAACAAAACAGTGTAAAACAGTGTAGCTCAAGACATGTCAATTCATTCCCTTGAGGCCTGTGTGATTTGCAACCAAATGTATGCCCTTGGTGAACACAGTTAGCATGAAGAGAATAGATCCAAGCTAGGCCCTCTGGTTGTCACACGGTTTATGGGCCCACCTAACTTGACTGCAGGAAATACAACCACGGGTACTTACCCTACTTTTGCACCCTTGTACTAATCTGTGGTCATGTCTCAAGAGCCGGGGACGGTGACCATAAAGAGCCATACATATATACATGAATGTAAACACGTGCAATTGAATAACTATATATACATAATACAACTATGCAATTGACATTTAAACGTAACTACATGCATCTATACAAGCGTAAAGACGTACGTACATGCAAATATGTATGTGTATATATATATACATATAGTCTATATATGTATGTATATCGTGTGCGAGAATTTGTGAAGCCATGTAGCTAGCTATAACGGCACCGTTACCCAACGGCCAATGGCTACCTCCCCACCTGGGACCACCTGGGACCCGTCGTGTGCCAAGGCACAGGGGGGTCCCGCATAGTCTCGGACACTGGCACCCTGGTGGAGATATTTCTGCAGTTCGCACAGCATAAACTGGATATCGTGGAGGTCCTGGGACGCGGCGCGGCGCTTCCCGGCGCTTCCGGGGCCGAGCCTTGTGGAGCTGTGGGGAGAATGGCAGGGTGGTCACGCCAGGGGTCCAGGATACATCCGCCTCTGAGTGATCCATGCTCATCCATTCTGTGTTGGCTTCGCCGATAAGCTCAGTGGCAACAAGATCATCAGAGAAAACAACAAATGGAACTTGGAAAGTCGGGGAGGGTCATTTGGACACACAGACACGGGAAACAAATGAATACAAAGACCAATAAACATCAAAGTTGAACACGTGAGAACTTCGCCAGAATTTGGGATGGGTTCATCAGGAGGTGTGAATTTGATTGTAGGTCCAGCATGAGCAGTTTGGCCGGAATAGAAACACATTTGAACAGCTGGATTAACATTTCAACATATTTCAGTACATCATAATCTGCTTGGTGCTTACGTACCCCATGGAAAAAAGATATACTTGTCGATTAGAGGCCACGACTTATCCCCAGCTACTGGCATGGTTGCACAAAGAAAGTAGTTGAAACCACCAGCCAGCGTTGTATGCAAAACAAATGTCCTTGATTGGAGATGCTGCTGCCAATTGTTTGGAACAATTCAAGTTCAGCCAGTCCTTTTGCTGTATCAGTCATGCCCAGTGCCTGGTGTAATGTTAGCACAAGGAACAATCATTACAACGGCACGAAGCTGCAACAGGGTAGTGGCATTGGTAAATCACGATCCATTCAACTGCCTTGTGCCACTAGCATTTGGGTGTTTCTCAAAATAGGGGGTACCCCCAAATCATCCATTGTTCACCAATTATAAGTACTAACCCAGCCATTTTTGGGGCTCCCTTTTTTAAGAAACCGCCATTTGGTGAATGGGCACTCTTGGTAGTTCCAACCCGCTCCCCCTTTTTTTGAAGGGATAGAACGGGATACCCCTGGCTCTTTAGCTCCATCTCACCAGCCAGGCCATTTACCAATAAAGACTTCTGGTTGGTGGTTGAACCACCCCTATGAAAAATATGCTTGTCAACCAACCAATTGCTAATAACTACTAGGCAAAATAAAAAATGTTTAAACCAGAAACCAGACTTCATGAATCAAAAATGGATCAACAAAAACCTCCGATAGCCACTGCAGGAAAGAAATGTGTCAGCACTTTCACATCATCTATCTGACAACCCTGGTCAACAGCAGAATTCAATGGTCTAGAGATGTCCAGAATTCTAGGACTTGGAGATGCAGTAAACCCTGAGGGATGCAAGCATCAAACAATGCATGCATACGCAAGCATTGTTTGACAATTTGAGGGTCTAACGCTTTCGGTGACATGTCTCTTGCCAATTGTAGTTCACTGTCTCAATGAAGAAAGCAAGGACACATCGAAGTTCCTTGAACCAGTGGTCACTGTGTCATTGGGAAAATCTACACCAACCTTGTCAGAAACACACACATCTTCAGGAGCAACCTTCCGGATTACGCGCAAATAGCCTGACCCTCCGGTTGGTTATCTTATCAGTTTCATCTAGGTTCACTACCAGTTCTAGTATATACGATAATACATACACATATAGCTGCGAACAGTATACACATCAGTGGCATATCAACTTACACCTAAGAACCCCCGGCCGTCCCTCGAAATTTGATTCAGTCGAGAGCCAAGTTTCCAAGTCACCATGAAATTTCCACAAATGTCGAAACTCCAGAATCCCTCGCAGCATCGGAACAGCATCCTCGGAGCCAATGATCGACTGCCGAGAGCCAAAAGGTGTTGGTCTATAGTGATGAGTTCACATCTGGTTCCTTGTGTTTGGCTGTTACCCTCTAGTGATCTAACATAGCAATGGAAAATCCACCAGTAATAGCTGATTTCCCAGGATTTCCCTAGAAAAATGGTGATTTTCCAGCCAGCTATGGTAGATCACCGGAGGGTAGCTGATTCGTTGTTGTTGGCTACATTGAACAATTGGAACTCACAAGCTGGCACCACTTCATCAAACGTGCTTATCAATCACTCATCATATCTAGATCAATACCCAATGTCATTATCATCTGGTTGGTTCTTTCAACCCCTGTGAAAAATATGTTTGGGAACCAAGCATGTGTTAATACGTACTAGGGAAAATCAAACATGTCAATCAGACCTCCAACCAGTCATAATCTGAATCAATACTGTCATTGACCCACTGATGCATGATCAAAATAGAAACCTTATCTACTTCTCTTCGCCTGGAATCACTAATCATGAGACTTCATCAGCAAAGGTTAAACAGCCGTGAATACAGTTGAACCAATAGTAACAATAAAAACAACATCAATACTTGTAACTAAATGTTTAACATCGTTCTTGGTATCATCATTAGGTCATTAGGTACCAAGCACCTTCAAAACAATTCACCAATAATCAAAAGGTCACTACACTCACTGTATTACGAATCTACTTAGTTATTTATGACATTGCTCAACCAATTCTCGTTGACTATTGCCCATCCCAAATGATTCAACTTCAAAAAGAACTGGTCATCAACGATCATAATCGTCCACTATCACCAACTACCTTTTACCATCATCCATGTTCATTCATCACGCTTCATAGTTTGACCATAAATTGATCACCGGTGACCATGAATGATCCATCCACTTACCACCATTAAGCATCACTTCACCAGCAACTAATCATTCAACCATTTGGTGATTTCTCAAAATAGGGGTACCCCCCGAATCATCTATTATCAACCATTTACAAGTAATAAACCAACCATTTTGGGGGATCCCCATTTTGAGAAACACCCATTTGGCAGTGGGTCAAAACCCTGTACTGCTGGTTCCCCTATCATTAACCATTGTTTTCCTTATGATTTGGTTGGTCATAATTAGCCATAAACTTGATGGTTAACTGCTTGACTCATAGCCATATAGTTGGTATATATTCCCCTACTATTGTTACTTATTATACCCTATGATTAACCATTAACCAGCCACTATTGGTTGGTTAACTGCTTGACCCGTAGGCATTTGGGTTTTAAAACTCCTTCCCGCTACTCAGTACGCTTCCACGAGGTTCTCGCTTTGCAACGCTTCCTTTCCGCTGGTAGACCAGGCGCAGACCTTCCTAACATCGGCGGGGGCGGGGGAAGGCGCGGCTGGGTCCATGTGGTAGTCCTGGCAATGGGTCAAGCAGTGAACCAACCAAGAATAGCTGGTTCATGGTTAATAATAGGGTAAAAAGCTCTATACCTGGCAATGGAAAATCATATTAACCAACAATAATAGCTGCTGAATGGTTATTAATAGGGGAAAATAACTAGCAATTATAAGGGATATACCAGCTATTTATGACAATGGGTCAATATTGACCAACCAACCAATGGGGGATAAGTTCACCAACGACAATAGTTGGAAAACGAGCTGGTTAATGATGGGGTAACCAGGGGTACAGGGTGAACTGACCCACAGTCACCTGGCAATGGAAAATCACAATTTCCATAGTGGATGGTCACTGAGGGTTGGTTTACCAAAGAGATTACCAGAGAGCTTACGTGCCGAAATCAACCAACCATGTCAGGCATCTGGTTGGTGGACTAGCCCATCCCATTCAAAGGTATCTGAAAAAACAAAAACTACCTGACACCATTAGCCATGCATGCATTCATGTATAGATTATATATTGTTCATTGCAACCACGGCCGATTTTGGATTCGAGCGAAAAAAGGCTGGTAGAATCCAAACACCTCTTTGTTTATACTGAAAGCAAAACAAATACTGATGAAAGAACAATGATGAGACACAATTACAATCAAGAAAAATGCCAACGATCAACAAACATTACAATAAATAGCTTGTGAGCTACTATCAAAGAAGGGTTGTTTGTTCACGTGCTTCCATCACTACCACTCAAATCAAGCCGAAATGGGTGTTTCTCAAAATATAGGACCCCAAAACTGGTTGTTTTTTACGCAAAATTACGAATATCAAACGAATTTGGGGTACCCGAAATTTTGAGAAACCACCAAAATATGTACTGATCAATAAGGATTATGCACTTGGAGGGTGAGTAGGTACCACCATGGCTGTGGACCCCAAACCTAAACTTTACTCAGGCACAAAAAACGCCTTCTCTCATGTAGACTTTTCTCAAAATTGAGGTACCCCCAAATCATCCTTAATATTCATCATTGATAGTAACAGACCAACCATTTTGGGGGTCCCTATTGTGAGAACCCACCTAGTAGTTGTTTAACCATTTTGTTGGATATTTTTAGTGATATGTACCCTATTGCTCATCATTTACAATATAACCACATACCATTATTAAGCATTATTGTAGCAATATTGTAGACATTGACCATATTGTTAGATCCATGGTTAACCTTTGTTCATGGCTATAACTTGTAACCAACTTGTAACCATTGACCATAAACCACTAGAACTTGTTGGAAACAGACTATAACCATTATCCCCAGTTCGTAGTGTGATTAACCATCATCAACAATACTATTTACCACTATCAATGGCTGTAATATTGCTATAATGATGGTTGGTATAATTTGCTATAATCATTATCGGTAACCATTATCTATTATCATTGCTACTAACCATTGATGGTATAGTTAATAATCATACAACTACAACTTGTAACCATTATTATAACAACATTACAGCATATATAGTCATTAACCACATTGTTAGATCTATGGCTAACCATCATTAATGGCTATAACTTGTGACCATAGACACTGCACTTGCTGCCCGAAATCCATAGCACCAGGCCCTGCAGGACAATAGCTATGTCGATCCTTCACCTACGCCGCAAGGGGAGGTCAGCAACCGAGCCACGAATAAAATGTCAACAATGGTTGCTTATGAATGGCTAATGACTGTTCTATTTTAATAGTTGATACCTAGTTGTGGCTTGGTATAGCTAACAATGGTTGGTCATCTTAATAACAATGGTTGGTTTTGAATAATTATTGATGACTATTTTATTGGAATAGTTCAAAACTAGTTATTCTAGCATGACTATGTTTGACCAAGCATTGTTCATACTAAATCATTGATAGTTAATGACTAGTGGTCAAGTTAATATCGGTTAATGCTTGATGATAGGATATCATGGCCGACAAGACAAGGGAATATACTGACCAAGATGTACCAAGTGTGTGGCTATGGATCAGAATCGGAACCAAAAGCGGATCCTAACTCAAATACTTGGTTGACAAATTGGGGATGTGAATTGCTGGTACGAAGGCACTTGACCACAGCAAGTGTTTTCATGTTTGATTTATACATGGATTCCATGCTTTGGGTAGATGGATGTACAAGTCGTGGGCCTCTTTGGTTCCGCCAGCTTTAGCATCTTGAGCTGTTGCTTCATTCCACCAAACATCACTGGGGTGAGCTCTTTCTGCCACTCACTACCGTAGGTGAACTGGGCCCCAAGAAATCATTGCCGACTGCTCTTGCCCGGTAACGTCTACATAGTAGGCAGTCAGACGAGTCTCATGCGCTGGGACATGGAAATGCCAGCCAGAAGCAAGCCGGCCCAACTAGAACCAAGAGGAGCGCTGCAATACCAGCCACTCATGACCAATCATATGATATCACAACAAGAACCAGAATACAAAGTTGATCCGTATATCCATGTTGAATTGCACAATCTTCAATGATCACCACCTGCAAAAACCCAACAAAATGTTCTGTCAATATACCTTTGGGATCCTTGGCCTGGGGCTGCCGACGATAGTCCTCTGAGGGAAGGGCTTCTGATGGTTGTCCTTACCTTGTCCTAGGCCTTGCTAACGATGGTTGATAAACAGGACCACCAAATCTAGTCGTGAAATTTCAAATACACATACAAGCAACAAATTCAAATATATGAACAATTTTGACTAGGATGACAGTTGCTGACATATGGCAGTTGATTATGCTTAGGTTGTTTATAGATAAATTCAGAGAACTTGGATCACTGTGATGCCAATGAACAGCGTGGGTACAACTCGTGCCACGCGTTTGATTCAACTGAGGAGCATTGTCGCGAGTCGCAACTGCAGTCATTGGTATGTGATTGACTAAATCACGATTATGAAAAATATTAGTCAAGCTAATTACCAGAGAAAAAAAACAATATTTGAAACCACCAACCAGATATGGTTATCTACCCACTAATGGCCTCATGTACTGTGATCGTTCAAAACTCGTCAATGAATCACTGACCAGTGCCCTAAACCCACGATTGATCACTCTGAACCCACCACTGATCACCCTTCACCTGCCAGTTGATCAGCATCAAACCATCATCAATCGCAAATACCCTTCATCACCAGCTTCTTCCCCTAGATTTCAAGTCACCTACCTCAAGTCTATGAAAGAATCATCGAAGTGATTTGAAGGGACCACGGTAGCCTCCACACTATTGATTGAGCCATGTTGATATCGTGAGCATGTAGTGATTTCTGGAGCCATAGGTGACCCCCAAAATGATTGCTTTCTTACCATAAATGATAAATATGGGATGATCTGGGGGTACCCCTATTCTGAGCACCCACCAGATCCATTATCGGATTGCCATACTTCTACCACTTATATCCAGCCTGTGTTACTTGTGCCGTCCCAATGATCCAAGCAAATCGCCCCCACAACTGGTCATCAAGCACGACGACCAAGAGACATTCTGACGGCCACCCCGGAAAACAGGCGTGTCCATCAAATCCTTGGGGCCGAGTCATGGAAGCGACGCTGTACCGGACCTTCCAAGAGAGAGATTGGAGATGTGTAACAATAGATGAATGTGTGAATGTGTGTATAAATAAAGTCTATAAATAAATATATATATATATATATATCAATATATATATATACATGTATATATGTATACAGTATACATGCGTATCCAAAATCAAAACAACATATAAACATATTATGTACATCTATTGCAACAATGTCACGCGGCTTCGTAACACACCGTATAAACACATCATTAACTACAATTGGTCTGTAAAAAGAACATGTGGACGATTTTTTCTGTTCAACTGGGCGCGCAAAACTCTGCAATGTTTAATTCCAACCAAAATCAGTTTGGCTGCTTTGGGGCACGTCACACCCAGGAAAATTACACCTGTCAAAAGATTCCTTATTGAGGGGCTATTGATATTGCAACGGTAAGCTGCACAAGGGGTTGAAAACATCATGTTTGATTGTGGCATTAAACGTTACACCCTCACCTAATGAGCCCGCATTAAAGGTTGATGATGGGCCATTGCGTTAGCCCCTATTAGGTTGACATTTGCTGAGATCATATCGTGTTGGGGGACTGTTCATGTTCATTTGCTTTTATGATAGGAATCAGTCCTCACAACAGTTTGACCCCCTTTCACAGGCCCTTCAATGAGAGTCCCTCTCATCAATCATGCCAGTCTGTTTGGCTGTTAACCCACAGAATCAACATGAATCAACAAAATTACAAGTAACCATCAACTTTCACCAGCTTCGAACCCGGTAGATTTGCAGCCACGTGTAGTGCGAAACCAGGCACAAACCAAAGATCACAATGGGCTTGCTCTTTACTATATCTTCTTGTGCTTGTTTGGAGATGCACACTTCTACACACACAGTCACAGAAACAGTTACTTCTACGTGCAGACATTGCAATATCAATGTATATATATATATACACACATATTTTTTGTAAACATATATGCAAGATAGTTATACCTACTTGTAACCCACTCCGTTGAATGTCCGGCTGATGTACAGAGAATCTCCAACATCATCACAGCGCTGCAAATAAGCTTCTTGCACCAATTCTTTTGCAAAAAAACCTTCGGGTCCCGACATGCTTGGCTCAGAAACCAGGCGATTGAGCTACACTGACTTCCGAGTGGTGTCTCAATCAAGTAGGAATGGAAGTCCCAATGCCTCACTCTGTTTGTTGTTTCATGGCAGCTCTGATTTTGCTATTGATGGTAATGGTATTACCTGGGCTGGCTTTGGGTACCGCTTCCTTCTGCATCCAGAATGCAGGGAATGTGATGGAACATGCATATGGCGGGAAACATGCGCGTTCAAACATGGATGGTCCCAAATCCCCAACCAAAAATGCAATAGTGCTGAGAAAGGAAGCAAGTGAATCAAAAGTACCCAAGAGTTGAACTTTATGCCTGCTGGTCACGTGCTCCAACCACATGTCTCCTTACCACTAGCGGTTCACGGTCCAAGCCAATGGGGTTGAAGAAAATATTGATAGGCACTATCCCTTGTATTCGTGACGCATACCCACTATTGTGCAGTCTTGCTCATCAATGATCTCAACTACGACTAGCTGTTTGTATCCCATAAATATAGGTTCTTTCTTTTCCGAAATCCGCTCGAAGGTATCCTGCCCTCAATTAGATGTATGTATACTGTTTAAGTCATGATTGCAGAGCAAACATCCCCTTAGATCGGTTAGTCTGTGCCAAAGCTGGGCAACATGTTGTTTACAGGTGTATATGTATATGTATGTTTTCGGCTTATCCGTCTAGCAATGTGTGGCAAATCGCAGCAGTCATTCACAACATGTATGGCAACTCCCTACAGTTAAACAATACACGGGTATAGAATGCATGGTGGTTTCATGAACTAGGGAACCCCCCAAAGTGGTTGGTCTATGAACAGAAACGATGAATACAAAGAATGATAGCCAGCGGGTCCCCTATGACTTGAGGACCCATCTGCATCTACACGGGGCCATACGCAGGACAGCGTTGCCTGGAACGCGGCGTCCGCCCTCAGAAGATCCGAAAAAGGGCAGCTCTGCCAAGACTTCGCCTCAAAGGTTGCTGCCAGCTGTGGTGACAGCCGTTTCTTGCTGCAGATCTGACTACCAGCAGTGATTGATGACTAGGAATCACTGACCTGGTTCTTAAGTGATGTTTAGTAATCACTGATCTGGTTCTTATTAATTACGGTTATTCTCATTATGATGATGGTGATTACTTTCTGAAGATCTAAGCATCATTATCCATCACCGTTAGTAGTGACGATAATGATGTTTAGATCTTCAGTGAGTAATACCCAACACTAGCAACAAGCATAATTGTTACCATTGTATAGGAATCACTGTCTCATTAGATTCATTAGTAATGGTGGTTGCAAGTTTTATTTGCAATTTGAAGGACTGAAATGAACCTCGAAGGCCCCAAGGATTGTGATCTAAACTGATCTTAATGAGGAGACAGCTGGTGATGCCATCGGTAACCATGGCTTGGAGATAAGCCATGATCAATTCATAGACCGTCATCACCATCACTTAGAATGGTTAGCCAGTGTTTAATTAACAATCAATGAGCAGTACCAATTAAGCATGATTGACCATCCGGCTGTTTGTTGTTCTTATTCACCATGGCTCGCAATGGAAAGATTTTCCCAAAGAATGTCCAGGCTGAAAGAACTAGTCCCAACGACAAATATATTGGACAATTGTCTCGAAGGTGAGAAACTATAAACCACAAGATCCATAATGCATGATATACATAGTTTGTCACATCGGGGGTTAGTTAACAATGGTCAATAATAGCAAGATTATCATCAACAATGGATAGAAACTGCGGTCGTTTCTCAAAAATAGGGGCCCCCAAAAATGGCTGGTTTACTCTAATCTAAATGGCTAATCTTGGGTGATTTGAGGAGTACCCCTATGTTGAAAAACCAATATATAGAACGCACAACTTCGTAAATTTACAAACACAAGAGCAACCAGGGAGACACCGTGGAAAATCAGATCACAAAACGCTGATTGCCAACAAAATTTCTGGCCCGAGCGTTGGATTTCTTGGGAGCGAGCAACTTATAAAGCAACTGGGTCAATATACCACGATTGATAATTAGCAAACACATAAGAATGGTGTAAGTTAACTATATACCTGTTGTAGTTATGCTATCATTAATAGCTGCTTGTAACTTGAAAAAGACATCAAAAGAAATCAAATACCAACTGCTGAGTTGCTTACCCTGCTATAGCTACATGGCAACAGTGATAACCCATCTGACCTTACCTAAGTATATCAATAATTGGCTTATAGGATATAATTGGTTATGTCATTAGATATACTTATATCCCATAACCTAGTTATATTGATAACCCATCTGTTAGTTGCCCAACAGTTCTAACATAACCTGATAACCCAAGTTGACCAGAGTCATTACCCATCAAATAACCAAAAATTCGCAACCCCACTGGGTGAACGAAAGCCAACAATCCCTGGACCCCAGCCCCCCGCCATGGCACACACGGGTTGCATCTCCGTCTGTCCGGCTTTGGGAAGAG
>VSDK01011661.1:80879-152056 GCA_009767595.1 Symbiodinium kawagutii | reverse complement strand
AAGAGCGTGCTGTCACCGGTCTCTTCAGCACTGGACTTCCTCAGTGGATTGACGAGGGCATCGAGTTCCTCCTTGTGTCGACTGAGGACTGACCAACAAAGCAACCAACAACATGCTACAAACTCATGCCGGTGAGCCATCGACCCTGGTCATGAAACATGGAAACGGGCCACAACAAACGGTTTTCAATCATTGCAACCCCACCACCCCCCACCGTACACCCCACCCCACCCCCCACACGAAATGAAGGCTGGAAAGGCGACAAAAGTCAGCGTCCGAGCGTAAAACAAAGTACCAGCTCGAATATGAACTGGCAATACTCTGCTTGTAAACAAATTTACCTCACCAAATTAGAGCCAACTGGTATTAACATTGGTTGGCACCTGATAATTGAAACAATTCTCCACCATGCTGCATCATTCTCCAGTTATATTACATTCAAAACATCGTCATATCCCTCCATTTCAGGCTTTTCCCGGTTAAACTCAATGCCATGGATGGTGCTATTTGGTGATTTCTCAAAATAGGGGTACCCCAAACCATCATAAACCAACCATTTTGGGGGGGTTCCACTATTTTGAGACACCACCATTGATCAAGCCGAAAGTTGTGGCGGTCACAGCTGCAGGCGTAGCACGTGCCCCGATCCGCGATGGGCTGCGGGTCCTTTGTACGCGTCGGTGAACAGCTCTGCAATTCGCTTCTCGTTGAAGGCCCTTGCCACGACTTCTTGGACTTTCCTAGGTGCGGCCTGGTGCCGCCCACAGCCAGATACTTGGTCCCGGTATATTGACCTACATAACTGGGTGATTTTATGAGGGAAATGATGGTATAAATGTAGGCATAGCCTACATGGAGCATGTTGGTCATCGTTTAAAATCGTGTGGTTCCATGCTGGTTAAATACTGGTTAATTTGTTGAGACTTTTAAGCAAGAAAGATAATAACACGTAGTTGATAATAACCATTGCTGTCCATGTTGGCCAGATTTGTCTTCCTTATATAAACAAGGTCTTTAACAAGCCCCTTGGCATTGTTCTGTGAAGGTGCGCAATGGTATGTTCTGATAAAAATGCTCTGCAATGTAGTCGATTCTCAATCAATAACCAGTCAGGAACCACCACTGACCACTGCCATCCATAGCTACTGAACAACGACCGAAAATCGCTCCACCAGCACACCACAACGCCGCGGATCATCTTCTGTATGTTGCCCCAGTTCTCAAGGAAACCCACCTCGCCTCAGCAATCAATGGTTCACTTTCGGGACTCATGAGGTATGGTGGTTTCTATGGAGACCATGGGATTTCCCGGGAACCATGGGATTTTCTATTGGTATATATATATATATATATTTATTTATTTACTTATTTATATTGTAACTATGGTTAAATATGGTCTCTCAAGCCATAAGGAACCCCAAACTGGTTGGTTTAGTACTATCAATGGTTAATACAAAGGATGATTTGGAGGTACCCTTCTTTTGAGAAAACCTAAGAAAAGCCGGGTTTGTATATATATATATATATACCTATTATCAGCTGTCATCATAGGCGTATGATAGCAAATGACAATACTTAGCCCTGTGATGGATGATTATGCTTGACCCTGGCGCCACTATTGTGGTTGAAACGACGGTCAATGACGGTCAATATCGATGCAAAGGACGCGTCACTGCGTCACAATGTTTGAACAACAATCGCTAAACATCATCAGTCTTATGCTCGGGTGAACAGCAGTTCAGAATGGTTCATCATCATCCTCATTATCATCAATGTCATTGTCGTCGTCATCATCATCATCATCATCATCATCATCATCATGTTGATTATGGATGGCCATAGTTGACAATGATCAATCATGCTGTGAGAAGGCACTGCTGAGAGAAAGCACAGCTGTGAGAAAGCACAGCTGTGAGAAAGCACTGCTGTGAGAAGGTACTGCTTGTTGTTGATGATGATGATGATGATGATCCATCCTTTTCTGGTTTCTCAAAATTGGGGGTACCTCCGAATCCTTTATATGTATCAATTGAAAGTACTAAACCGACAATTTGCGGGGGAAGACCCCCATTTGAAGAAACCACCATTTGTCCTGGGACAGGCAACAATGGTTGATCACGCCGCTGCCTTCCCCAGTCATCAGCACATGAGAGGAAGGCGGCTCCCAATTCAGGTGACCACATGCAACGACTTAGAAATGAAGGCAATGCTTGGATGTGCATCCTCAGTTCTAAACTAGATACCAACATGAGCCCGCAAGACCTTTAAAAAGGTAGGGTTTTACTCTCAAAAATATGGGTTATAACCTATAAAAATGATGGTGACTTGGGGGCTCATGGCAACCTTGATTAAAGGGCCTTAGTTCTATTGCCTTTCTGCTTCAGCTGAGGGAAGTTTCCAGCGGCTCCGGTAGGGGGCCTGCTCAGCAGCTAACGATGCAGTCACCCAAAACAATGGTCTAAGGTTTGAAGGTTGCCATTGATAGTTCATAATCGCTTCCTACTATTACTAAACCCCCCCTAATTATAAAAAACCACCTTGGGGGTGCACTTCCTTTTTTTTTGTCTTGGTCAATTGTATTTTCAATTGTAGCAATTGAAAAGTAAAAGAGGAACCACATTCCCCAAGCAACCGGTTCCCCCCCTATTATTAAAAACCTTTGGCTTGGGGGATGTTTAATATTAGGGTCCTAAACACCCAAGTGGTTTTTATCCTTAGGGTCCTAAATTTAATATTAGGGTCCCCTTCGCGCAATTGGTTTTTGCAATTTTTGAATAGGTTTTAATAAAGAATTTAAAAAAGCAAATATTCAACGCTCAAAATGGTTTTTATCATTAGGGTCCTAAATTTAATATTAGGGTCCCCTAATATTAAATCTCCTCCTAATATAAAAAACCCCTGGAGGCGCTTAGTATTTGGGGAGGGGGGGGGGACCGTTTAGTAATAGGGGGAAAAGATTATATTTCACCATGATTGACAATGGTTGTTGATGACTGAACAGAGATTAACTGGTCATGGCTGGCAATATTGTTGATAATGCTAATGCCTGATATGTAGTTGCCAACGCTTCATTTCAGCATAGTTGATGCAGGTTGATCATGCTTAATTGATCATGTTGGTAATATGGCCTGTGAATTTCGTACGGGTTATAACGATCAAAATTGTTCATGCTTGATGTGAATTAATCCATCATCGCTCATGATGGCCGAATTGTATTGGCTAGGCGCTTGCTTTACCCCACGTTTGTGAACAGGACCCAACGGTGGATCTGCATATTATGAATCCCCCAACCTTGTCCCAAACCTATATCCATATGTTAATACACATGGTGGTTTCTCAAACCATAGGGAGCTCGCAAAATATGGATATATGGGGGGATTCTTAAAATAGGGGTTCGTTTATCTCAATAAATGACTAATATTGGATGCTTTTGGGGTATCCCCCCCCCATTTTGAGAACCCCCCACAGCGATGATTATTGATCAAATAATATCCCTCATATCTGGCAAAACTTCTCCACTCGGCTCGTAGAAACAATTACCAGCACAGAAGAGCTATTGTAATGTTTTGACAATAACCCCTAGCCAAACACTTGACATCCTTCACTCACTGGGAAAAAAAACTATCGACCACGAACAACTATTCCAAAACATTCTGACGCACCACAAACATCATCTGTTTCCTCCCTACTCCTTATTATGTAATTTACAGGTGGAACACATTTACGTGCATCAAACAAATGACAGAAACAATAAGCACACACTTTGATCGAATACAATATAGTGCAAACGTAAATAAACTAAAACATTGTGACAAATGATATCTAATTCAAAATCTTCCAACTAGATGCAATCTCCAGCAGCAACAACCACAACGAGCCGCCTGACGGTCATCACTCGCCATGTGACTGGCAAATAAAACGGTTCCCCCAATGAAGCGCCACACCGCGAAGTTCAGAACCAACAAACGTTTCAGCCACGCGCGTTCCTGGCTGCGGAGCCGTCAGGGGGGAGGGCTTACCAGGGACCCTGATGAGACCATCCTCCCTGGAAGGCTTTGAAACCTCGATGTGAATCGGCATCCATCGCAGTAGACCCGTATCCAATAGATTGGACAGCAACAATGTCATGGATTCTTTGGAATCAACCGGCGCCATTTTTGGGTACAGCTTGAGAAACCACCAAATAGTAGATGATTATTTTGTTTGTGGATGATGGTGATAAGTATTCTTGAAGTCATCATAGTCGTACTCACAGTACCCTGCTGGCTACCATCCTCCTTGAGACATATGAGTCGTGTTTCAGTGCACACTCCCCTGAAATACTTACAAGCTGGGGCTCTGTTCACCCATTTTTTACTTTTCTGATTTACCATAACGGATCCTAACAAATACTTACCCTAGTCAGAAACCAACTTGGCTCACTAGAGGGGCCCACCTTGTACTTGCATGGACTTGTCTTACAAGCCTCAATGTCATCTTGCTGGTAACCCACCGTTGGACAAAAAATATGTACCAACAAATTCCAGAACATTGGTAATATTGTTCTACAAGTTGTGATACATATAGCTGCAGTTTCTAACCAATTTGCAGGGTAACATGAATGGTGAGCACAATGGACTACAAAATGTTTGAAAAATCTGAGGTGTACCACCCCTAGTGACAGGGTATCATCTTGCCCTTCAAAGTGTCAAAACTATGTAACTACCACTTCTGGTACATAATCAAACATCCATATATGTATGTGTATATGGAAGTTTCTCAAAATATGGTATCCCCCGAAATATTAACCATTACACCAACATTTATTTTTTGTCCGTTTTTCGGGGCCCCTGTTTTGAAAAAAAAACGCCATATAAGTGAGGCGTCATGGTTTTCAGCGAACGTGTAACCAGCGGATACCACATGGGTTTGACCTACCCAGCTAGTTATCGCTTGGTCAAAGAACAGCAGTGATTGCTACCATCAGCAGTCAAAACCTTCAAAAAGGTAGGTTTTACCTTCCAAAGTATGGGTTCAAACCCGTAGTAATGATGGTTTCGTGGGCTTATGGTCATGATTACTACACTACATGGTGCTGCAAAAATCTTTTGATCGCTGAACACCAATTCCAAGTGGCGGATCCAAGCTACTGATTGCTGCTGACCAAATCGAGTGGCGACGGTTTCACTGCGCCTATGACCAAGCCAACCAACGATTGCAGAACCACGTTTTCTGTTGATAAGCAAGCTGGGATGAAACACAATTAAGTATGAACAAAACGTAATACTGATCATGTGTCGCAAGCACTAATAATCATCATTAACCATTGCCAAGAGTCATGAACATGCTATTACAAGGCACATTGTTCACCATCCTTCAGCATTATTGCTATGAATCATTAAACGTCATCCATGACTAGTGAATGCTTTTCAATTTATTTTCGACTTTGTATAACCAGCATTAACCGGAATCATTAACCACCGTCATCAACCATCATGGGCCACTATTGACCACATATGGTGGTTTCTCAAAATGGACGAACCCCCAAACCATCCCATCCAAATCATTCATAGTAATAAACCAACCAAAGCTTTAGGGTCCCCTACCTTGAGAAACCAACATATCTACGGTTGTTGTCAATGTTTAGTCACACTGAAGCACCGCTTGACCGAACAAAACCTTCACTTCCGTGGCCTCATCGTTTTGACACAGCTCCCACCGCTTTTCAGCAGCACAAAAGCTGTGTAATCCCTTCGTGGTACCTGACGATGGGAGACATAGCTGCAAAGGATGGGATATACTGATGACTAGCCATGCTGAATGATGCTGGTGGTGGTAGTAGTAGTTGTAGCAGGAGCAGGAGCAGGAGCAGGAGCAGGAGTAGTAGTAGTAGTAGTAGTAGTAGTCGTAGTCGTAGTCGTATTAGTAGTAGCAGGAGTAGGAGTTGGAGTAGGAGTAGGAGTAGGAGTAGGAGTAGGAGTAGGAGTAGGAGTAGGAGTAGGAGTAGGAGTAGGAGTAGGAGTAGGAGTAGGAGTAGGAGTAGGAGTAGGAGTAGGAGTAGGAGTAGGAGTAGGAGTAGGAGTAGGAGTAGGAGTAGGAGTAGGAGTAGGAGTAGGAGTAGGAGTAGGAGTAGGAGTAGGAGTAGGAGTAGGAGTAGGAGTAGGAGTAGGAGTAGGAGTAGGAGTAGGAGTAGGAGTAGGAGTAGGAGTAGGAGTAGGAGTAGGAGTAGGAGTAGGAGTAGGAGTAGGAGTAGGAGTAGGAGTAGGAGTAGGAGTAGGAGTAGGAGTAGGAGTAGGAGTAGGAGTAGGAGTAGGAGTAGGAGTAGGAGTAGGAGTAGGAGTAGGAGTAGGAGTAGGAGTAGGAGTAGGAGTAGGAGTAGGAGTAGGAGTAGGAGTAGGAGTAGGAGTAGGAGTAGGAGTAGGAGTAGTAGTAGTAGTAGTAGTAGGAGTAGTAGTAGTAGTAGTCGTAGTCGTAGTCGTATTAGTAGTAGCAGGAGTAGGAGTTGGAGTAGGAGTAGGAGTAGGAGTAGGAGTAGGAATAGGAGTAGGAGTAGGAGTAGGAGTAGGAGTAGGAGTAGGAGTAGGAGTAGGAGTAGGAGTAGGAGTAGTAGTAGTAGTAGTAGTAGTAGTAGTAGTAGTAGTAGTAGTAGTAGTAGTAATCGTAATAGTAGTAGTAGTAGTAGTAGTAGTAGTAGTAGTAGTAGTAGTAGTAGTAGTAGGAGTAGGAGTAGTAGTAGTAGTAGTAGTAGTAGTAGTGGTAGTAGCAAGAGTGTTAGTAGTAAGGCTTTAATCATGGTTTGTCGCGGTGAATGATTGTTCACAATGTTGGTTTCCTCAGGAATGGTCCAGGATAGAATGATGGCGTCCGATAGACGGGAATGATAAGGCTACACCTATCGATATGTTTTTTTTGACGAGCAGTTGAACATAGTCGAGCAAGGCCAATGATAAAAGGACGAGGCATGTAGTCACCAACCAACAAGAGTTCGTTCATGATGATGGGTATCAATACTGAACGCAAATTCTCGTTTGCACCAAACCACTTGAAGCTTGCTGGAACTGCTTTACTGCTTGGAATACCAACAACCCGTCAAGCAAAACATAGACGGAGGTCAACATGAAATAGTTGAGTGAGCAGTTTCAAAAATCGAGGGATGATTTGAAAAAAGAACAGCTTCAAAGGTGAAAAACATAGCCAATGCAATCAACGCATTGTTTTTTTTCGTAAAACGATGCATTGCCGCAAGACAAGACCCTGGCAAAAATGAATCTTTGAGCTGACCTTGGGTTACTCTTCGTTTCAGCCATTTCCAAAACATTGAGTATTGGGATGATTATCTCGAAACATCAGGCAGCCTGTGGTCGTAGAACCAAACAACCATGAACCGCGCTGCATCTGCTAGGGAGCCCCCATCGATGATAGGCACACCAAGAGCTCACTAAAGTGCAAACGGGCTGCAACAAGTGGTTCCGAAACATCTCAGCTAAAACAAAGGCACTGGCTGATGATAACTGCTTCGAGTCTCTAAGTTACCCGCCAACCTGTGGCCATCCCTATGCCATCAGTTGTTTCAAACTTTGACAGTTTCACCTACCATGGGCTCAAAACCCAAGTTCCAAGCCCCACGAACGGCAAGGCAGCGCTGCGCACGGTCGTGGTAGCGATGAACATTGGGACAACATCTTCGTCGAAAATATGCCGCATAGGGCTGAGGAAGTCCTGTTGGCGATGGTAGAGGATAAGCATGTTTTTGTTCGTAATAATCATTTGCAGTAATAATCCAACCAGTTTGGGGATACCCCTATGGCTTGAGAAACCACCATTTATAATCTGGTTGGTGGTTTCAACCACTGTGAAAAATATGCTTGTCAACCAACCATTTGTTAATAACTACTAGGGAAAATAAAAGATGTTTCAAATCACCAGCCAGTCATGAACAATGGCTCAGCATCAACCATGTACCCTCTGGTGATCTAACATAGCAATGGAAAATCCGCCAGTGAAATAGCTGATTTCCCAGGGTTTCCCTAGAAAAATGGTGATTTTCCAGCCAGCTATGTTAGATCACCGGAGTGTAGGACTTTAAGGATGGCAGCAAACTCAATCTGGACCATGGGCCGCTCAAAAGCCTAAAAAACCGGTAGGCTTTCAGCCTCTAAATCATGGGTGATAATCATGAAATCAATGGTTGACAGGGGGCAAATGGTAAGCATCAACCATGTAGCCCTTGGGGAACCAACAGCCGATGTATCAACCATGTTTGGCCATTATAAAGCAAAACTGATGATTTATTGTTGGGGAAGTAACCTTAAGGTTAATTAACAATATATGGTTATGCGTCATGTCAGAGTCGGACGGTTCGTGATAGGTGATAATAAAAGACATTCTATGGATAAAGCAATAACCAAGGATGTTTATAACTTATAACTCATGTCTTGGAGGCAGCAAACAGAGTTTTCAAAGGGTCTTGCGGGCCCATGGTACAACCAATCACTGGGGTTACACTCCTCAGAGCTACCTTGTGCTGCGTGGAGTTCTATTTTCAAGATGTGTTTGATTTCGTTGGTGACAATACCCCCCACCATGCACAGAATTATCCCCCATCATCGAGCAGTTAGCTACTCTACAAGTTGGCTACAACGGTAAACTATCACCAACAACCAAGAATTGTCTGTAAACAACCACTACAGTCATAGAAACAAAACTCGATTATATATATAATTCTTGCTGATTGATTTGCGACAGCCAGCAACATACACGGCTGATGAACAAGTAATACAAGAACAACATAAACACAAATACCAGGCAACCACAACAACAACAACAACAACAACAACAACAACAACAACAACAACAACAACACATGTCCCTGCATGAATATCAAAATGCAAAGAATCTCATTGAACTGCCCTTTATAGATATCGGGATAGGTTTGAAACAGTTCATTATGAATGGTTTCAAATGAAGCTAATCAACAGCAATCACCAGTTCTATGGTGATCAGTTGGTTCTCTGCTAAGAAAAAAACTTCCAACCAGCTTGGGATTCTTGAAACACTGGGGGTGGCGAGAATCCTACCGAGTTGATCAATCCCTAGGTCCGCAGCTGAAAATGCCCCACTTGGTATCCTCCCACTGTGCATGTTTCCGAAAAGTTGGACTTTCCAAGGGCAGGATTGAGGATAGATTTTGTAACTTGCAGAGGAAAGTTTAAGGATAGATGGCTATGGGTCAATGAACTATAGGAACAATGCTGATGTGGTCCCCTTTGATTTTGCGGTTCACAAGTGTCGGTCTCTTACTCGTTTTGACGGGGGTAAAGTTGGTACTGGGTTCTCTGTTAGACCTCTGTTGGCCAGTCCCCACAGGACAATTGCAGCAGTAGAGCGGTTTCATCAGCAGGGACGGAGTGTTAGTGGTTATGGATCCAAACTTCAAAGTACTATCCATTTGGACTACACGGCTCCTTTGTTTGATATTCCACAGGTTGATGATTCACCGTTCCAGACTCGTATCGGGGCCTGGTTGTCTAGTCGGTATCGGAATTGTGCATTTGGTGCAAGGGAGCGGAAGAGACAACAACAAGACTTGGAGGATCCATGACTGCTATCCTAATTTGTTTGAACCATCGCCTTCTCACAATTAGCCTTTGCGACCACACCTGTGGGTCGGGCGCATTGACAGAGACTTTGTCCGCAAGGCTATGGGTCAATATCAACCACCAACTCATAGGGGACAATCACCAACAATAGTAAGGAAAACAATGGTTAATGCTAGGGGAAGTAGGGGTACAGGGTGAACTGACCCACTGCCAGTTTTTATGCATCCACTGCGAAGTCCAGGCTAACAGCCGGAATCCCCCCGAAGAGTATGCACGCTTCGCTCCACCACTGGCCACCCGTGGAATGATCTTCCAATTATCAAATGATGAATCACATTGGAAATCTTTAAACCCATTGGCCCTCAAAACCGTAAAAAAGATATGTTCTTAGCCTCCAAAATATGGGTTATGATATGTTCTGACCTACAAAGATAATGGTGAACTTGCGGCCAATGGTAGTTTTAGAAGCGGTGACACAAAAAGTTGGTCCAAGGTGGAATAGCATCCGAAGTGCTTTTTTCCCATTGTACGCATTTCCAACTGGCTGATGGTCCTCTACTTTCCAACCAGGAAGCCTCACGGGTTGGTTTTGTTTACCCTGAAAAAAAAAACATGGTGAACGAAACCAATGCGGCTGGATGCACATCCTGCAGCTGGTGATTCTCAGTGTTGATTCTGTTTGGCTGGTTTTTTGTGGAGCCTGCAGCCCAAGAGGAATCTGATCTTCCATAACCATAACCCATCCCCTTCAACCCATAACAGGGACACCCCCAGTCCTCATCCTTTTGTAGTAATCACATATACTGAGCCAACCATAGCTTTGGCGTCCCCAGACTGGCTTGAGCAACCACCGTATAGTTGGTCAACTATCGTTGTTGGTGATTAATGGTTATTACCCCGTAGTATCAACCACTATGAATGGGGGTAATAACCATTAATAACCCTTAATAACCTTCATTATGGTTGGTTATTACTGGTTATCACCCTGGTTTTTTTAAGCTCATCAACCCGTCACCACTGCCCCAACCTCCGGTAGTACCACCGGTCCCCACCGGGACCCATGCAACGCAACCGTCCTTCGTAAAGTGCAGCACCTTCTGTGCCGTTCTTTTCGCGACGCAGGCGGATCAACTCGCGGCAGTTCCTTGAGTTGGAACTCGCGGAACGACTGAAAAACCGTGTGAAACATGGGTGAGTTGTGCTTTTGGGTGTTCAGAAAAATAAGTTTGGATATGTCCGCGTCTTCCCAAACACAACAAAGCAACCCTCAGTATTAAATACCAACTCAGTCCAGCTATAATAAAGAGCACCCTAAGTTGTGTGAATAAAGAGGAACAAACATGAATATGTAAACCCACCAAATCAAGTCGGATATCAAGTCAAATCGTTACTGAATATGTTGCTATCTTGCAAACAGCAAAGGAAACAAAAACAACAAAAACACAACCTCAACGTCCAGTTACAGGCATTCCCCCTCGAAAACGATTCCCCCAACTGCTCCGATGATCTCCGAAGCATTGCCGCAGCCTATGAACCGGGGAACGCTAGTGTTGCTTGAAACAAACATATGCATGGCACAAACTTCCCCAGCCGCAGCCCTTGTGGTAGCTGCATGCCCTCAACTCAATTCCAGCTCTACCGAGCTTCATGAAGTCATACAACTGTCGAACGCCTGCGCAGCTCTGCGCACTCCCTGGTATCCCAAAGGCTTTGCCAACTGGTGGTTTCTCGAAATAGGGGACCCCCCAAATGGCTGGTTTATTACTATAAATGATCAACAGTGGATGATTTGGGGGGTCCCCTATTTTGAGAAACACCCAACTGCATCTTCCACTGATGAGTTGATTCTTCATCAAAAAAATAAACGAGCTCTCGGCACTGTCTCCGAAGCGGATCATGTTGCTGACCGAACCTTTGATTGGCGCCGCAACATGGTGGCAAGTGGTAGGTAGGCAACGGAAAAAACAACGTGGGAACTGATTTTTCAAGGTTCTTTTGTTGCAAAAAATAAACTGCAAATTTCATGTTGCAGAAATTTGCAGAATATAACACTTGGATCCCAAATTGCCTTAGATTGGGGCAAGTCATCTTGTGCAGGTGAAAACAAATGATTCAAAAACAAAAATTCCCAAGAATCGGAAAAATTGTAGGTTTTCAGCAGCAAAAACATCCAAATTGAAGAGCATTTATTTTGAGCTATTACTTGAAAATCACATACAATCACCAACGGATTGTTGACTATTACTAACCAACCAGTATGAGCCAGAACTCATGGTACATCCTCTGACAAATGCTACAAAAACACATGATTTAGGACTTTCTATGCAGCTGCCTAGCCTCTCATGAGTGCTATCAATCGCGACCAAAACCCATGACAAACCGCAATGAACCAATGGTTGATTATGGTGAATGATCCTGAACATGAACTAAAATGCTTAGCAAACTACTACTAGTATGGATTACTAGTATGGTAAACTTAGTTTGACGACTTTTAACCTGTGCCAAACTGTGTTCAATCATTCAAGCAACCGTTGCTGAGATTAATTCATCATTTTCAAACGTTGTCAACTACTTAATTTTGATTGAGCCATCTTGCCCCTCATCTTTGAAGGTTAGATTCGCAAAGTGGGCCCCCAAGGTAATCAACTTAGTCTACAATTACAACTTCAGGGCCCCGATGGCACCAGCAACCCCCACGGGTGCCACTGCCACCCGCACCTTTCTCCGGTGGTATAAAGGTCTGCGGCAGCTTCAAGTCGGGCTCAAGCCTGAGAATGCCGTCATTGGTTGATGGTCCATGGATGACTGGTTGGTGGTTGAAACACCCCTATGAAAAATATGAGTCCACCAACCAGTTGCAAAACATGTTCGCCTGAGCCTTAGGGTTTGCCCCGCATGGATCTGAGAACATTTCCCAACGCTCAAATTCCTGCACAGGGCCATTGTTTTTTGACTTCTGAGTTATCAAACCCTAAACCTCAAACCCTAAAACCCTAAAACCAAAACCCTAAAACCCTAAACCATAAATCACTGCGTATAGCCAGTGTTTTCGCAACTTGTCCAAGCCATCTCGACCTTGTACAACATGCTCCATTGCAGTGGCACTTTATGTGGTGGGGCGAACGTTAAGGCTGGAGGGAACATGTTCAAAACCACCAACCGAATGATCGTAATTGATGGTTACTTCATGGTTTATGATGGTGAATTCATAGTGAATGATAGTGAATGATGGTATATATTCATGATTAATTGATGGTTAATTGATGGTTTATGATGGTTCATGACGGTGAATGATAGGGTTACACAGCTGCTCAATAGTGGATGTTAATGGATATTGATGGTGAATGATGGTGAATTAATTGGCTGATTGATTTTTGGTTTATGGTCAGTGAGTCAGTATTCAAAACCTAAAATGATTGATTAGCTTGTCTGATCATCCTCCACCGTTGCAAGCTTAATTATATACCACTAGCCGACTCCACACTGAAGAAAGACCCGCATCCATGGGGAAAAACTCCGACAAATTCGGATCGAGCATCAAGCCCAGTCAAAATGGGGGAACCCTAAAATGGTTGCTTGACTACTATAAATTGATGATTAACAATGGCTATTTCCAAGGCAAGGGGATAATGAGCAATAATAGGGGAGGTACTTACAATAATGGATGTTTTACTACTATAAATGGTTAATGACTTAGATGATTTCGGGGTACCCCTATGACTTGAAAAAGGACCATGTTGTTTGACAAGTAATGTTGGTCGTAAACTAATCTTGTACACATCAATGTAGATATGACAGGGAAAATCTTCTAAAAAAGGAAACCGTGCACAGCAGAAGGGAGGTGAACGATTCAATAACGTAATACCGGTGCAAACCCCTCACCAGAAGAGCTGGGCTTATTGAAGGGTGAAACTCACCTTCATCCATCATCCAAACTTGATTTCCGGGGTATCACCTTTGGGTCACCTGTTGTCCCCATGATTCCCAAAGCATCATTCATCCCTTCCCATACTCACAAAACATGTTCAAATTACATATGACAATCCAATAAATCAATCTGGTATGAGCCATCTCCCCCTAGTTTGAGAGTGCTGAATTTCCATGATGGACCATGACAAATGATTCTTGATCATAATGAGCGCAATGACGAACCGTTGCTGATCATCATGTGAAACCATGGCAAAACCATGGCTACTATATGATAGTTTATCACCATGACAAATCATGATGAACAGTTGTTATGTTGACCCTGGATCAATAACCCCCCGGTTGGTTCATAAGGGGGTATTTGGCAAAAAAATTGGTATTGGTTTCCAATGAAAATGGTAACCCCCCCCACCTAATCAAATTGACCTATTCGTTACCAAATTAACCATCCAAATTACCAGATTTATTAGCCATGGCTATTAACTATCGATATCAACCATGGTTAACCACTATAACCATGGCTATCAGCTATTCAACAGTATTATAACCACTATTCTAACCACTATCAACCACTATTCTAACCACTATCAACCACTATTCTAACCACTATCAACCACTATTCTGACCACTATCAACCACTATTCTGACCACTATCAACCACTATTCTGACCACTATCAAACACTATTCTGACCACTATCAAACAATCAACCACTATTGACCACTATCAACCACTATTGACCACTATCAACCACTATTGACCACTATCAACCACTATTGACCACTATCAACCACTATTGACCACTATCAACCACTATTGACCACTATCAACCACTATTGACCACTATCAACCACTATTGACCACTATCAACCACTATTGACCACTATCAACCACTATTGACCACTATCAACCACTATTGACCACTATCAACCACTATTGACCACTATCAACCACTATTGACCACTATCAACCACTATTGACCACTATCAACCACTATTGACCACTATCAACCACTATTGACCACTATCAACCACTATTGACCACTATCAACCACTATTGACCACTATCAACCACTATTGACCACTATCAACCACTATTGACCACTATCAACCACTATTGACCACTATCAACCACTATTGACCACTATCAACCACTATTGACCACTATCAACCACTATTGACCACTATCAACCACTATTGACCACTATCAACCACTATTGACCACTATCAACCACTATTGACCACTATCAACCACTATTGACCACTATCAACCACTATTGACCACTATCAACCACTATTGACCACTATCAACCACTATTGACCACTATCAACCACTATTGACCACTATCAACCACTATTGACCACTATCAACCACTATTGACCACTATCAACCACTATTGACCACTATCAACCACTATTGACCACTATCAACCACTATTGACCACTATCAACCACTATTGACCACTATCAACCACTATTGACCACTATCAACCACTATTGACCACTATCAACCACTATTGACCACTATCAACCACTATTGACCACTATCAACCACTATTGACCACTATCAACCACTATTGACCACTATCAACCACTATTGACCACTATCAACCACTATTGACCACTATCAACCACTATTGACCACTATCAACCACTATTGACCACTATCAACCACTATTGACCACTATCAACCACTATTGACCACTATCAACCACTATTGACCACTATCAACCACTATTGACCACTATCAACCACTATTGACCACTATCAACCACTATTGACCACTATCAACCACTATTGACCACTATCAACCACTATTGACCACTATCAACCACTATTGACCACTATCAACCACTATTGACCACTATCAACCACTATTGACCACTATCAACCACTATTGACCACTATCAACCACTATTGACCACTATCAACCACTATTGACCACTATCAACCACTATTGACCACTATCAACCACTATTGACCACTATCAACCACTATTGACCACTATCAACCACTATTGACCACTATCAACCACTATTGACCACTATCAACCACTATTGACCACTATCAACCACTATTGACCACTATCAACCACTATTGACCACTATCAACCACTATTGACCACTATCAACCACTATTGACCACTATCAACCACTATTGACCACTATCAACCACTATTGACCACTATCAACCACTATTGACCACTATCAACCACTATTGACCACTATCAACCACTATTGACCACTATCAACCACTATTGACCACTATCAACCACTATTGACCACTATCAACCACTATTGACCACTATCAACCACTATTGACCACTATCAACCACTATTGACCACTATCAACCACTATTGACCACTATCAACCACTATTGACCACTATCAACCACTATTGACCACTATCAACCACTATTGACCACTATCAACCACTATTGACCACTATCAACCACTATTGACCACTATCAACCACTATTGACCACTATCAACCACTATTGACCACTATCAACCACTATTGACCACTATCAACCACTATTGACCACTATCAACCACTATTGACCACTATCAACCACTATTGACCACTATCAACCACTATTGACCACTATCAACCACTATTGACCACTATCAACCACTATTGACCACTATCAACCACTATTGACCACTATCAACCACTATTGACCACTATCAACCACTATTGACCACTATCAACCACTATTGACCACTATCAACCACTATTGACCACTATCAACCACTATTGACCACTATCAACCACTATTGACCACTATCAACCACTATTGACCACTATCAACCACTCTTAACCACTCTTAACCATGGCCTATCCACCATGAGTTGTTACCACCTTCGTTTCACGCATCAGCTCCGATCCACGACTCGACGCCTCGCGCTGGAGCGCCAGCGCTTGGCATCCGCCGCATCCTCCGCCGAGGACCTCCGCAGCGTCGCCGCTAGCGGCCGAGCGGAGACGTGATCCATCACGGGGGCTTCTGCTTGGGTGCTTGTGAAGCCAGCCCTACAATGAGTGATTAATTAATGGCTTCCCTAGGTAATAGTTATAATGGTTAAGTAATTTTTACTAATGGGTGATTAAGTAGTTGATAAGGTGATGGTTTAATTTATAGTTGATAAGTAGGGTGATTAAATTTTTACTAATGGTTAAGAGTGATTAATGATTAATGATGGCTATTGGTGATTCGAATAATGATAGCTAATCAATGATTAGACATTATTAAAGATGATGATGGTTAATAATAGAATGAGGAAAGTGATAATGATCAGTATCACCATCATAATTGACGATGAATACTGGAAAGTGATAATCATGATGATGGCTAATAGCGATTCTAATACTGGTTGGTGCTTGAACCACTCCGTCATAATACATATTAGTCAACCAACGATTTAGTTATATAGCAATTACAATTTGGAAAATATGGCAAAATAACATATCACAGTTCAACAGTGAAAATCATGGTGTATGGTAATGATTGATCGTTGATCATATCTAAAGTACGCGTATGGATATGGGGGTTTCTCAAAACAGGGAACCCCAAAATCATCCACTGATAGTAGTCATGTATTGTAAGAAACGAACCATTCAGTAACTTTGGGTGGTCCTCCATTTTTAAAATCCACCAGCAGCATGAATGGTTCTTCATCAAGTGGTTGCCAATCTCAGTATATGGCACACATTCAGATCTTCATGTGCACTCCGATCAAGCTGGATACCTGACATCTCTGGCCAATCAACACTGCAAAACCACATGTTTGGATCTGTGCCACTGCAATCTGCTACTAATCAGCAATATGGATAGTAACCTTCACTAACAGTTCATGATCAGTTTTGCATAGGCACGCCACCTAAGTAGCTTGTTCTATGGGGAACCTTGGCCCCCCACTTCCAGCCCAAGCAATTTCAGCGATTCACCGCCACGCCTGCCCCGCTTCCTTCTATAGAAGGGAGCACCCATGGCCACCAGGATCCACCATCGGAGACATTGGAAGCGTCGTGCTACAGCGCGGAAGCTGCGACCCCAAAGCCAACTGTAGCTGCTATAGCTGATTTGTTGATCTCGTTGTTGCTAGCCATATGCACAGTTGATGGTGAAATGATTTGGAAACTGTGGATTTATGCTGGTTTCATGATGCTTTGGCAAGGTGATCAACCCCTATGACTGCGAGAAATGATCCTAGGCAACTTACTTCAACGTAGGAGGTGCCCACATGGACCAACAAAAACAGGCCATTCTTAGCACGGACCTGAGCGCTGTCGGACTTCCAACAAAAGATGGGCATCAGTTCAGCAAGCTGAAGCCATGGTGTTTGCACATATCATGGTGGTTTTTCAAAATAGGGGTACCCCAAAATAGTTGATTTATCACTACGAATGGTTAACATTTCAAATGTGTGGTTTATCACTAATGGTTGGTTCATCACTACATTGAATTTACCAATACAAAAGATAATAACTGGGGATACCCCTATGACTTGAGAAACGAATCGCCCTGTCAATGCTGTGTCCCATGGGGACCCACCATAAACGGGTCCCTTTGGCATGAGCCAAGCTGAGCCGAGGTCAACACCCTGTGGAAGTGCAGGTAACAATGGTGGCAGTGGTACTGTTACCAATACCAGTAGGAATAGTAATAGTCAGTAGTAGTAGTCGTAGGAACAACAACAGTAGTAGCAGCAGCAGCAGCAGCAGCAGCAGCAGTAGTAGTAGTAGTAGTAGTGGGAGAAGTGGTACTAGTAGTTATTGTTGCTCCTGAAGTTGTTCCAACCGTTGATTAGTATGAGGGGAACACCTTTTGGGACCTCATTCAGTGATGGCAACACCTTTTGGGACCTCATTAACTCAGCAGCTTGAAATGCCAATTCTGAGGTCAGCAATGGAGGTGGAAAGCACAATACTTCTGTGATTTATCATTTCGGTCAGGGGTGATGTTGAAATAAGCATTTGTAGGAGTTCATGTTGAACTAAGCATGTGCTGGTCCCGGACATGGCTACTACTAAACCACATTAAAAGGACATGGTTACTACTAAACCACGTTAAAGTCATACTGTGTTGGCTTGATCTCTATCTAGCATTATAATTACACAAGTACTTGAGGATTTCATGCAACTGTTTTTTCTGTAAATGTCTTTTTTCAAAATAGGGGTCCCCAAAAAGTCATCCGTCATATTCACTATTTTTATAGTGATAAACCAACAAATTCGGGGTCCCCCATTTGGAGAAGCACCCAAATCGACTCGAGTCAGGACGAAAACAGACCTCTTCTGACTGCAAGTGCCAAGCCAACCACCACTGAAAAAACCTCACAACTGCTGAGTTACACACAAAAGTCGCGGCTTATCATCGACAAAGTGCTGTGCACAAGCACAGCTGAATCGGTGGCAGTGGCAATGGATTTCATGATTAGTGACAGTTGGCTCCCGCTCATCCCCATAATTGTTGCGCATTCTTGATTGTGATCACGTAGAGCCAGCTGATTTAACAGTGACAACTGACAACCATCATAGCCTCATATCCCTGCGTCAAATTCCCTGCTAGATTACTGAGCGACTTTTAGCTGGCCTGTAGATATTCAAGTATGTGTGACACATGTTGTTTGTTGTTAATTCTTTCAGTGTATATCATGGATATATCGTCTTAATGTCAGATCCATAGAGCAACCCCCCCCACTTGCCCTAAGTGGCCAGTGCTTCTCCATCAAACATAGGGAGCTTATTCCGCTGGATCTCTTTCCAATCTATGGGTATCCAGTCAGTAATTTGACTAATTTGACCATAAGGATGTAATTTACATACGGCCTTCCAAATGGAAGGACATTCAGGCTCTAGATTGTAGAAGACTGGTGTACACCCAAGTTACGGTTGTGATTTCCCGCTAATGGCGAAGGTTTCACAACTGGATGGTTGGTACCACCATGGCGAACTGAACAGACCATGACATGTCGGGCGCCTGAGTCTGGATGTCAGGCAGTCTGGACGCTTCTGCCTGAGTCCAACAGCACCGCGGCTCACGGGATGGCTACAGCTGACAGCAGCAACTACAGGTGTTCTGATTGGTGGTTGGTCATCAGTCCATGAAAAATGGGCGCAGGTCAACCAACCATGTGTTGATACATTGTTGATACATCACTGGGGAAGATGAAACATGTCAATCAAACCACCAACAATTGTAGTTGTTCAACCAGTATTGTTCACGCACAACTCGGACAGTGCAGGCGCCCGACGATCATGCCCTTTACCGAAAGGTAGGTGCATGACCACAAACTGTACAATGCAGCACATCATTCTAAATTAACTTGCAAGGTGTCCCAATTGATATGCTCACGTCAGTGGTTGGGCATCGGTCGCCCATTCACGAAGCAGTCTTGTTGTGCCGTCGAAAACAAGATACAGCATTATACCTTTCCTTAGGAGTTCAACCAGTATTGTTGGTTATCATCCCCTATGATTAACCACCATTCATGGTTATAGGCCGTCATTAACCATAGTTAACCACTATAAAACCCTGACTTAGCTGGGACACCAGCTCTGGAAGCTGCCCAGTGAACTAACCCACTCATTAACTAGATACTGGCGTCCACCTGGTACCTTCGTTGGCTGGTTGGTGGTTTCAACCCCTATCAAAAATATCAGTCAAGCAACCATTCGTTAATGATTACTAGGGAAAATAAACAAATAGAACCACCAGCCAGAATAGTATTTTGATTACTAGCGGAAAAAAGAGTTTAAAACCACCAACCATTTGGGATGTTTACGTGTTCCATTTTGTTGAGACTTTTCGCTCCCGAGGAATGGTCGAGTCGTGAGTAAGCCTTCGTTCCCGGGACCCATTCCATTGAAACACTGGGGTTTTGTACAGCACTGGATGTTCATCATCCTGTCGTAGCATCATAAAAAAAAGTCAGTCAAATCAGTTGAGTCAATGAACGACATCCAGCTACTCAAAACATTTAAGTCACATGAAAAGAAACACATACAGCCATAGTTGTTGACATAGCCACGTCTCCGCCACGCCTCCAGTAGGGCACTGGCCGCTGCCACTTCTGCCTGAAGCAAGCTCTTGGTTGGCTTGGCTTGGGGATTGAGGCCGGTTGGGTGGAAAGGGTGGGTTGCTGGACGTCGGATGTGCACCCCCACTTACTTACTTGCTACTGACCATGGTTGTAGGGCTTTCAACCTTTCTCATGGGGCTCATGGTAACCCCAAGTGCACATCCAAGTTGGATTGGTTTTGGCTGGGTTGGCTTCTTCATCACCCAAGTTCTTGCATGTACATGGGATATCATGGGACTCATGACATGCCCGAGCAAACGACGCCCAGAAGGGCCATCCATAAGCCATCACTGGAAGCGCTTCCAAGCCCAGGGCACGTGACACCTGGCAGCTTCGTGAAGGACGTGACATCCGTGGCTGATAACCCGAGATCGCCCTTCGCCCCGCGTCGTTGCACGCGAAAAAGCACGTTGCGACTCAAAACAACTGATGCCACAATGATCAGCGTTTCGAACTGGAGATCCTTCATACTCAACCACTGCTGCTAGATTGTCAGTTGATTACTATTCCTTTACAGATCATCCTAAACATTGCAATTGATTGGAAGCCTGAACGGTGGATCCTAGAAATCAATCAGACCAGCAGTGACCAGAAACGTCAGCCAGCTCGTCAAGCAGAAGGAACCTTCAGCAAACATCATCAAGCACAAAGAAATGCCCCCCAGTTAGTTGTGTCACACATTTCCATGGTGAAATGGCTCCACAACTTTGGTTATAACTATAGGCTAACTACCTGCCATGGCACACATATCCATAATCTTACCCAGCTTACAACTGAGGGGTATCACTTTGCACCATCAACTATCAACCACCATATCAATAAACCATCAACTATCACCATCAACCATCAAGAATCACCATCAACTATCAACCATCAAATCAACAAACCATCAACTATCACCATCAACTATCAAGAATCACCATCAACTATCAACCATCAAATCAATAAACCATCAACTATCACCATCAACCATCAAGAATCACCATCAACTATCAACCATCTGCATGAGATCAATTCCCAATCTGCACAGTCGCTAATCATGATGAACCACCGTGAACTGTCTCGGTACCTCGGAGACCAACGGCACCTGGATCAAAAGCGGGGTGAAGCTCCTGACTGCTGTGGAGAACATGCTAAGGATGTTGAGTGATGATTTCCCTGTGCTTATATATGGGTGCTTGTCAAGCCAGTTTGGGGAGCCAGCAAATCATCTGATTCATCATTGACAGGTAGTAAACCATCCATTTTGGGCTTCCCCTATTTTCAGAAACCTTCATATAACATTAAAAAGCAAGACTAATTGATCCACAGTGTTCAGATAGTTTACCTTTATGGCAACTTCTCAGTCATCTAGTGGAGCTCATTACCAAAGGGTAACAAGGCCCAAAATGCTCGAGCATAATCATTGCTATTGTCATGGTTATTTACGATTCTCAACGGTGATTTTCGCTAAACATGGGATGATAAGTCATGGTCAATACTGGCGAAGGATGCTCTTTATAAACGTCAATGATGCTGCAAAATGTTGAATGTGAGATCATGATGAACAATGATGAATGTTGATGGCTAAGAATGATTGATTCATGCTAACTAGTAACTAATGATGACTAATGATGATTGATGCAACTATGTATGGTTATTTCTGTTTACCGATGATATGCATTGAGATGTTCATCCACTGTGGCTGACCTTGTTCCGGCGTATGGGCTATGCCCATGTCTGTGTGCTATGCAGCATGACCCGACCCCCTTGCAGTCAATACATAGCAATGGAAAACAGCATCTAAAAAAAAGTGGTCTAAAAATGATGTCGCTCTTCCATTGATTCCCATTGCCCTATCAAAAATTCATAGTCTCTCTGGTAAACTAATCTTTTTGCCCTTGAACAAATTATGGATTTTCCATTGGAAGGGGATGGTTTACCAATTTGTAACCAACCAAATCCAGCGAAGTCCAATAGCGCAGCTCCCCATGAACCGCTGCCCATGGCATCACCAAGTGGGGCCAAGGTCCAGCGGTGCATGATCGAAAAAATCAGAATTGACCCCAGCGTCTGAACTTCGAATTGCAGGGATAACATCTACATATGAACTTTGCATCGCTGGGAGTGTTGATTCAACTGGAGCCGCAACAGCATTTTGAAGCTTTCAAGCGCTCGCAACGCATGCAATCACTTCACATTCATAGCCTTGAAGCCGCAGCTCAACAGCATTCCTGTTGTCTGGAAACAGGTGCTTAAAAGCCCAAAGCTCAAGGCTAGCATCTGCAATGGCCATCCACTAACAACGCTCGGATAAACCATACCAGGAAGCAAAGTAGGGCCTTGCACTACTTTCACTAATAACTAATAGCTAACATGAACTGTACTCATATATTTGTTCTAGTCCAACCATTGAGCAGGAGCATCGCATAAAAACTGCGAACCAGGTTGGAACATCACGGAAAGCGCGCAACGTAAGTCTTTTTGCATTTCATGGCCCAAGAAACCACCAATCCCTCCCGGTGAGGTTCTGTCATCAGAGATCAACAAAAATACATGGCCCAAGATGGCCCCTTCATGCCCCTACATGGTCCCAACATGGGCCCTAGAGTCCCCAACATGCTGCCCAACATGGCAAGAAGCTGTCCCACAAAGAAATTGCAAAAGTGCCCACGCCGGTATACGGGCCAAACACCATCCCAACATGGCGCGAGATGGCCCCTTCATGCCCCGACATGGTCCCAACATGGCCCTAGAGTCCCCAACATGCTGCCCAACATGGCGCGAGGACAGTCGCAACACGCCCCTTTCGGCCGACAAAACTGCCCATGCGCGTGTACGGGCCAAAGACTGTCCCAACATAGCCCAACATGGCCCAAGATGGCCCCTTCATGCCCCTACATGGTCCCAACATGGGCCCTAGAGCCCCAACATGCTGTCCAACATGGCGCGAGGACAGTCGCAACACGCCCCTTTCGGCCAACAAAAAGCTGTCCCACAAACAAATTGCGAATTTGCCGTCTCGTGCAAGTAAAACATCGATTTTTGACCACGCTTAGCTGCAAATAAGATGGCCCAAACAGTTCGAATTGGCACCGTGATTCAGCAAGCGACCGGTATGGCTCAACATGGCGACTTGGTACGGGCCAAAGATTGTCTCAACATGGCCCAACATGGCCCATGCATACCCCGTATATGGGCCAAAGACTGTCCCAACATGGCCCAACATGGCCCCTTCAGGCTGCCCATAATGGTGGGAAGACAGTCGCAACACGCTCCTTTCGCCTGCCCATGCCCGTATACGGACCAAAGACTGTCCCAACATGGCCCCCAACATGGCCCCTTCATGGCCCCAGATAATCCGAATCGTCCGAAACATAGGCCCTTGATACCCCAACATGGCGCCGAATTTGGCCCGAGAACGAGCCCAACATGGCTGCAGCGAAGAAATTGCAAAATTACGTTCTCGTGCAGGTAGAACGTCCATTTCTGACCAAAAAGGCTTGCCAACATTGCCCAAGATAGCCCCGTCATGCGCCGACATGGTCCCAACATGGGCGCGATTGTCCCAACAAGGCCCATGTATACCCGTATATGGGCCAAAGGCGGTCCCAACATGGCCCAACATGGCCCCTGCATACCCGTATATGGGCCAAAAACTGTCCCAACATGGCCCCTTCATACCCATATATGGGCAAGACTGTCCCAACATGGCCCCCAACATAGTCCTTTCGTGGCCCGACATAGTCCGAATGGTCCCAAACATGGGCCGTTGATACCCCAACATGGCGCCCAATTTGGCCCGAGAACGAGCTCAACATGGCTGCAGCGAAGAAATTGCAAAATTACGCTCTCGTGCAGGTAGAACGTCCATTTCTGACCAAAAAGGCTTGCCAACATTGCCCAAGATAGCCCCTTCATGCGCCGACATGGTCCCAACATAGGCGCGATTGTCCCAACAAGGCCCATGCATACCCGTATATGGACCAAAGGCGGTCCCAACATGGCTCAACATGTCCCCTGCATACCCGTATATGGGCCAAACTCTGTCCCAACATGGCCCAACATGCCCGACATGGTCCGAAACATGGCCTCTTGATGCCCCAACATGGCGCCCAACTTGGCCCCGGCCACCCAACAAAAATCTTTCCCGCGAAGAAATTGCAAAATTGCGCTCTCGTGCAGGTAAAACGTCGATTTTTGACCCAAAATTTCTGCAAATCAGTCTGCCCCCCCCCCCCCCCCCCCCCCCAGCCTTCGGTAAAAACTTTCAAGCGCTCAAGCGCTTTCCGTCATCACTACAGCCTGTCCGTAACAGCTCTACTGGATACGTTCATAATCAAATGTAATCTGATCCATGTATGGCTGAAGTGTGGTGGCTGATGTCTCGCACACAGTCCTTATGAGGGATGTCAAACGGGCGACGGTTTGCACAAGGTGGTCCCCTCTGTTCTAAGCCACCTGACTATAGTGAAAGTCAATCGTATCTGTATAGTACTCAATTATGATGGTTAGTACTGGCTAGAGTTCATGGCCAAAAATATATATGGTTGGTACTGGCTAGTGTTCATGGCCAACAGTGCTTCTTGTAAACTTCTAATGATTTAAAACGGCACACCATGGTACGAGATGACATGTTCTACCCTGAAAAAAACAGCATGAAACTTACTTATTAATAGCATTGGATTGTGAATCAGTGGAGATGATAAACCACCACGCCACCGGCTTAACCATGAAAATAGCTGATGATTCACCATTAAACACAAAGGATTTTATGAACAAGTGGATCTCCTGTGGATGGTTCTCAATGGAAAGTGCTGGTCACTCATGGCAAATAATCTGTACAAACCAGTTTCTCTCGTTGAGCCGCGGCAATTCCGGCGCTTGTGGCGACCAGCGCGGCACTGCTGAACACGCATTGATTTCACTGGAGTCCCTCGGGATCTAAAAATGAAGCCACTGCTGTTCAAATCTCGTGATCACACCAAGGATCGAAGCCCTGCTGTTGGCATGTGAATCTTGATTTTTTGCTGGTGTAAAAAAAGGGAGCTTGTGCAACGGATTCTTGCGTCAGTAGGAAGTGGTGTTTCTAGTTCTTTTCCTGCATGTTTGTTTGGAGGATGTTACCTGGAATCGAGAATCCACACCAAGAGACGGTCACTCCACTCATGACGACAACGGTTTCGAGGTACCAAGGATCAAAAAACATTTAGTGCCTGGCTTCTGTCACCACAAGCTTGTGGCATTCAATAGGTTTCATTTCGCCACTTCAATCTACACACTACGAACTACGGGACAGGCTGGGTAGAAGCCAAACCTCCTTGCGGATGATGGCCACAGCAACTTGTTACCACAGATTGGCGACTTTCGAGCTCCAAACCCAGCGTCGACCCGGTGGTCCCACGTTGGACCCTACTATTTTACCAAGGGAGGCACCAGCCCTTCATCGCCGTGAAGCGAAGCGCAAAATCGCCACGTTGCAGTGCAGGTGGCAGCGATCCTGGCCGTGGGCTGTCCAATGGATACATCGCATGCATCTCATCATTCGTTGCGCAGTGGTTTTGTTGGCCATGCTTGAAATGGTAGCCTGGTACCCCCCTATAGTTGAACATTGGCCCTTCAACAAGCTCGCTTTGTCGATGCCACCAGTGGTACCCTAGTTCCAACACATCATTGAACTACCTTAGATGTAAGGAAGCTCCGCAGGCATCGGCATCGAGATTTTCATTCAGAATGCCGCGCAGATCGGATGTGACAGATCTGGGCCAAGTTCTTGGGTACTCCGCAGCTGTAAAATCAAAAAAGACATCAGTGAGATAAGAATTGCTGGTTTGTGCTAGTTCAAATTCCGTGGGTCCATGAACCAAAAAAGAGGTAAATCAACCTGATTTGTTTCATTTCAATGAGCCTACAAAGATACCCCCGAATCATCTAAGATCGATCATTATTGTATGAAACCAACCATTTTGGGCGGTTCCCTGTTTTGAGAAACCACCATATCTATGACCCGGATTTGTTGGTAATCCACCAACTAGCTATGTCTATGTCTCCTGGAGGCTTCAAATCTCTCGTCATGATCATACTGAACCAGTATATCAACCAGCAGTCAGCCTTGCTAACCACTACTAGCCAGTACACACCACTACTCACCACTATCAAACCAGTACTGACTACCAACCAACCATCATTCAACCTAATGTACCAGTATACCAACCATCATTTAACCATCATTTCACCATCAGTAAGCATCATTATCATCATTAACATCAATTACCCTCATGTGCCATCATTAACCACTACTCACCACTACTAACCACTATTAACCATCAAACATCACTATATATAATCATCATCCTGAACCATTCTCAACCCTGCACCAGGCACTCAATGCTCGCCAGCCAGCAAGGCAACAGCCCTAATCGTCCTGAGCGCATCTTCGTGAACGTGGTCGAGACCACCACAGGTGATGATTGGATGATTGGTAGCTGGTAATGGTGACGAATGATTCAATCAACACGGTGACAAATGAATTGATAGCGACGCTAATCTAGTTACCATCTCCAGAGTTCATCAACAAATCAAAGGTACGGAAATAACTGGCAATAACTGGTAATGAATTGAATGCTAGTGGTTCCAAACATAGGTAATGGTACGATAGGTATAGATTGGAAAATCATGACCGATCGTATCAAATAGGTAAGATAGGTACATAGGGTGGCTGTGGATATGATGTTACCTGGTAATGAGAGGTAACCATAGGTAGCTGGTAGTGGTACTTACCATTTGTGACCAACTGAGAAATAGTGATCACCATTAATGACAAAGCAACTGGGATGATCAATAAATTCATGTGATCAATAGAATGATCACGATGTGATCAATAAATTGACGCGATGGACGATGATGAAAACATGGATGATAAGCTGGCGTGGTCCACAATGGGGTAAACAAACACAAATAGTATGACTAATCATCAATAAGATGATAGATGAATTGCTATGACTCATAAGATGTGGCAATGTCTGAATTGTGATGATTTTGGTGACGGTGACTACCAATCATAGTAAAAATGATCAATTGAACGATTCTGTTGATGAGGTTACGGTTTGATTAACGATCACTTGGTGACTGCAACGGTGCTGACTGCTCAACCAGTCCTTACTTGGCAATACACGAAGACATCTTTGTTATTGACGAAAACCATTGCTTTGGCACTAAGCATCACATTCAATTCCAGATTACATACTTCGCAACGATATAGTATTTACAATCATCTTAACTCATAATCAAAGGTTCATCTTCATGTTAAACTGCTAGTTACTACCATGCATTGATGGTTGACAAATGGTTGATGAGTGATGAACCATTGGTAAAACAAACACCATTTATTGAAGTCCGTTGGGCTATGTCGGCATCACAGGGATCTGACTAATGCCAACATCCCTGCCCTGGCCCTCCCAATTCGCCTCCTGAGAAGCTCTTTGGACTAGGAAAAATGAGGAGCTTCCCATCCATCCGGAACGAATTACACATCTGAACTCTGCTCATGTCGTGATTCCACTGAGTAATCAACATAAAATTACACCATGATCCCCCATGGGCCAACTAAGTGATACTAAGCAATTCCATGGCATGAGACCCATATCGGTTTCATGTGCCATGCTGATGAATGCACGACCTTGAGTTGAAAACAAAATGATTTCTGGAATGCATTGATTCATTGACAAACGACGTAGTGACAAGTAAACGAACTCAGATCGAATTCGTATGCATATGAATTCATGATATTTGTGTATATAATTAAAAATGTACATACAGGAAGTATCCGATATGAATGTGCACATGAATGTACCAAAGTATCTTTGTATCTATGTAAGTATGTACACATGTCTGTGTCCGCGTCTGTGCTCAAACATGTGACATGTACATCAGGTTTTGAAAGCAGTATCGTCCCATTCTTGGGGTGATTGTGCATCATTGCCATGTGACAGCTCTAAAGAACTCCATTAATCGGAGATGGGGACATCTTGTGGGAACATAGGGGATTTTCATGATCAAGGATGATCAAGCTTCTTTTCTGATGATTATTTTTTTTTCAACAATAAATCAGCACTGGCAAAACAGCAACAATGCGGAACAGTCCAATGTCCAAACAAGCAAAATGAAAGCCTACCCCCTAAGAAACGGAGAAGCACCTTCTCAGACCGTGACTAAGAAACATCTTGCGAATTATATCATCTACACAGCATTGCTTCTCCAGGTCACGTTGTTTGTTCTCAACTACAGAACAGAGATTGTCAAGGCTTTGTTTGTCAAGAGCATATTCCTGCAAAGATTGGTCGCATGATCATCGTCACCAGCGGACCATTGTAAGCGCCTCAACTGACTAAACTACAAGGGACACTTAGTGCCCCCAGTAAGAAGTTCTGCTTAATCGCACCGTAACGAGCTAGTTGTATCCTTAAGTGGCTATTACCCAACAGTGAACCAAACGAAGTGAACAAGGGAACCTTTTTGGTCCCTCAACTAGTTTGGTTCATCTAGGTCCCCTTAACTTGCTGTTACCTGGCTGTGGGTCAAAACCCTTAGTCCCCCTGGTTCCCCTATTATTAACCATTGTTTTCCTATGATTTGGTTGGTCATTATAAGCCACTATTGATGGTCAATATTGACCCATAGCCATATATAGCTGGTATATTCCCTATGTAGTTGCTCGTTGTTATCCCCTTTGATTATCCATTACCAGCTAGGCTTCACCATTGTTGTTGGTCGATTATCCCCTATTATAGCCATTTATAGTTGGTATATCCTCAGTATTATTGCTTATTATCCTCTATACCAGCTAGTTAACCATTGTTGTTGGTCGATTATCCCCTATTATTGCTTATTATCCCCTAACATAGACTATTAACCATTGTTGTTGGTTGGTCAACTGCTTGACCCATGGCCAACTGGCTGTCCTGGTGACTAACGTTTTCGTGCCGCCCAGGAACCAATTCCTTCTTCACCTGGCCAGGTTGCAGCCCCTGGGTACGGGGGTACCATGGGGTAGCGCTGGCACTACTGGGCTGAGGGGCCCCTTGCATTACTGGCCTTAGGGGCCCCATGGCTTAGTACCATGGGGTAGCTTGCACTTACCTTGGTAAATAACGCGGTAAAGTAGCTTGTGACCCCCTTTTTTACCATGCAACCACATACAAAGTGGGGGCATCCAAGTACACAGGGCCATGATCCTGACCAGTGGCGCTTGAACTGGCACCTGGGTGCAAATTTTCCGGCAAAAAATCAACAGCCCTACAACTAGTGGCTAACAATGGTTACTAATGGTAAAAGTGGTAAGTCAAAATATAATGATCAATCATGGCTAGTAGATGCTAAGAGTGATCATTACTGTTGAACCACCCCGTCATGCAAAATATGCGCAAGTCAAGCAACCAACCATTTGTTAGTACATTTGGGAAAATAAACATGTCTCAAACCACCAACCAGTTTAACCGGCAATATAGATATATCGAACTCTATGTTGCAAAATACTCGGCTGGATTATTGGTTGTATAGACTCCCTGACCAGTCCGTTCGCCCAACTTAGTGAAGATCTTTTTTGCTTAGCCGGGTTTCTACCTTGCTCCATGAGCCCCCAAAACCATCGCTTTCTAAGCTGTAACAAATATTTTGGAAAAAAACCTACCTTTTTGAAGGTTTTGATTGCTCATGGCTGTATGTGCATGTCCTTTCTGATGATGCTAGCGGCAGCTCAATCATCGTGACATTATCCGAAGCATGTCAACACCCACAGGCATCCAGGCCTCGATCCAGTACGCATGGTGCATGTTTGGAAGGCCACATGGGTCAGCCGTATCCCAAAACTCTTTCATCGGTGGGGAAACTACCCATCGGTTTTTGATGGTGCACATCTCAAAGGTCCTCCCTAATTAATAACGGATACTCCTCCTTTTTTGGGATTCCCTCACATCCCCAAACACCACGCTACACCGTGGCATGGACGCCCCAACGCCGTGTTTGTGTTTTGCTGCCGATGAACGCCCAGCATCACAGCTGAAAAGCATCTGAGTCGTTGATGGACCAGTTGCAGTTCTTGGATTAGTTGGGGGCTAGTTCCCTCGAATATCCACCGTCTAGGGTAACAAGCAGCTAGGTTACATATAATACAGTAACCACAATGGCTTGCAAACCCGCTTAGAACTCAAGGGCCACACAATCGAAGTTGGGGATCGCTTAAATTCTCGAGGCTCGACCACTCTGCTAAATGGTCAGCTGTACCACAAGCAACAAAGATAAGGAAATCAAGCTCAGCAGAATCGGCAAGCAGATGCGAACATGGCTCGATTTTTGTTCTTCCGCTAGACAACCCAAATGTTTCTGCGGGCCGAAGGCCCTTGAGCGCCGGCCTAAACCATCACAAACAACAATAAGCAACGATCGGCACACAGGAGCGTGCCCTGTATGTTCTTCTCTTGGGAATGTCTGGCATCAGCCTAAGGGAACGAGTACTTCTTCACTCACATATAGAGCTTGGCTCTGGATGCCGTGAGTGACTTCCACTTCCGGCTCAGAGGGTCCTGAGATCTCCAAGTCTCAACGCCGTTGCCAATTCGTTTCGGAAACCCAGACTTCACACAAGGAATTCTGACACCCGAAAGCAGTGCAAATCTAAGGCTGGCTGTAAGATCACTATCCAAAATTTATCATCTACCATTGGCCCTTATAATCCGTCACATCCAGGTTGTTCGCCTCCATTATATGGGTCATGACCTATGACCTATGCTACAAACATCAAAAAACGATGGTGAACTATGGTATCTACGGTTTTCACTATGGTTTTCACTATGGTTTTCTATGGTTTTTACATTGGTTTTACTATGGTTTAGTATTGTGAACCATGGTGACCTGGCAGGCCAATGGACCCACAATCTGACGCTGGCGGGCGCCCGGTGCCTTACGCTCTTTCTTCTCGGGCAACGTCCAGCTATCCACCTGCAACCTGTTGGGAGCGCGGGCTCAACCATCGGGGCGCTCAGGGGGCTGCGGATGCTGGTCGTGTGATATGGCTATGGGTCAAGCAGTTAACCAACCAACTCATGGGGGATTTCCACCAACAATCTCATAGGGAAAACAATGGTTAACGATGGGGGAACTAGGGGTACGGGGTTTTGACCCACTGCCATATGGGTGTTTCTCAAGCCATAGGGACCCCCCAAATCGTCCACTATTAGTCATTATTAGCAATCAACCAGCTATGTTTTTTAGGGTCCCTATTTTGAAGTATTGCCACATGTCATGATGGTTAAGTAGATGGTTCGGGACGGTTCGATTGGTGATGGTTGAAGGATCGTTGAAGGATCGTTGAAGGATGGCTGAAGGATGGTTGAAGGATGGTGATTGGTGGATCGTGCGGGGATAACCGCTATCAACAGAGAAAAAGCGACCAAACGACACTCCCAGATCTTGGATGATCGTTTGGGAACCTCCACAAACCGTAACAGCAGGCAAAATTGCGAGAAGATTCGTTGTCAACGGAATCGAAGCCATCAACACGATCAACAGGCTATGCTTCCAGGCCTCCATGATTCCTATTAGCTATCATCTGGTTTCACCACTCCCTGTAGCTCTTTAGCTCCCCTTTAAAGGGATTTAGGGAAACTCCTGGCTCCTTAGCTCCCTGAGAATTGCCACCTAGTTAGGTAACCAACCCCAGTTTCAACATGTTTCAACAAGCTGATAGAAACCAGCGCTACCAGCCCGTATGGCCCCTGGAAGCGACAAAGATCCCGGTGACCGACTCATCTTGGTAGTGCTTCATCACCCAAAGCCTCCCTGGTGCTGGGAAACGTACAAAACTGGGTCAATTGCATCGGTAAAATGTCATCTAAATATATATACATGGAGTATCTGGGTCAAGTTTTGTAATGATACATCATGACTGCAACACATGATTCTAGATTTGCGTTCCCGACCTTAGTTTGGGCATTTGACAATTTGACACAGAAAACATGTTACCAACCTTTAACTACAAACTACTGTTGGTTTGTGTTCCTTGTTATGTTCCATGGTTAGCCAGTATCAACCATGCTTGATCATTCTTCATCAACATTTGTTATTGTTGGTTCTGATCCTTATCAACGCTGAACAACCACTACCTATTTGATGTTTTCTCCAAACAGGGGACCCCCCAAATCATCCTTCTTTAATCATTTATTTGGCAATAAACCAACCATTTTTGGGATTCCCTATATTGAGAAACCACCATTTGTAAGTTATTGTTGCTTATAATCCCCCGTGACCAACCACATCCAGGAGGCGCACTGATCCGCCGTCAGGGCTACCACTCTCAGCTTCTGCTTTCGGCTCATAGTGAGTTATAATCAACCATCTTATTTATATATATATATGTAAATTTCAATATAGATATATATATATATATAAACCACTTCGGCCATTGTTAACATGCCTGTTTCCTGCAAATAAACTGCAGAAAACCATTCTCATTATGCAGTTTTGCAACCCCTATGCACGACGTTGAATACTTGTAAACCGAAAAAAACCTACAGTAACCAGCGGAGTAAGCACGGTTGATCAAACTTCCCAACCACTCTCACCAGCATGGAGTTCTGCCATATCAACCAGCAGCTTAACCATCTCATGAACCATGTTGACCCATTGGTTTATTGAGCACCATCATACATAGTTTTGACGACAAAAAACATATGCGTATAAAATACAATAGAGATACATTACTATAGTTATGTACTCAAAAAATATCAAACGTAATCAAATGTGGACCATTTGGCTTTAAACCTTTCTTAACCACTGCAATCTATTATTAATTAAACAATTACTTACCCTAATTACGAACCTTAGCAGCCATTACTAACCATTTCAAACCATTATTAAGTAACTAAAACAACCACTATTAACCATTACTAACCTTTACTAAACTTATCAACAATGATTAACCACCATTTATAACCACTATTAACCATTACTATGCAACTAATTGCCACCATTATCAACTAATCAACCATCATCAAACATTCAACTTCCACAGCTGGCGTCGCGGCGTCGCGATGCGTCGCGTCACCGGCTGCCATTCAGCTCCGTTCCGTCGAGCATGGCGATGGCGTTGGCCACATCTTCCTCGGTCTCGTAGACCTCGGAGGATCGGGTTCAATGAGTTGGAAAATGTGAAGGTTAATGAGCCATTGTAAACCATCAAATAATGGTTAATGAGCCATTAAAAACCATCAAATAATGGTTAATGGTCATTAAACCATCAAATAATGGTCATTTGGTTCAATGAGTTGGTTCAATTAAACCATCAAATTTGATGGTTCATGAGCCATTATTGTTGATAGTTGGAACTACTGAGCCAAATATTATGCTCATCAATGGCTCGCTAAGTTGGAAACCATTACTTACCATTACTTATGGTAAATGAGCCATTATTAATTAATCAAACTATTGACTAGCTATTACTGATGCTTAGCTCTATTTGACTAGCCATTACTTCTGCTTAAGTTTTTAATAGTAATAAACTATGGTACTGTAATGATGGTAAAATAAGTAGTACTAATGGTTGGTTTTACGGATTGCCATTAATAAATTTATGGTTGGTAATAGTAATAGTTTATTAATGGCAATGGTTAAGGCAAGGTACTTAATGATGGTTACCAACTGTAATGGACTTCGTAGTGGTTGATGATAAATAATGGCTGGTTGGTCAAGGTTAGTAATGTGGTTAATGATGGCTAGTGGTTCATGGAGGCCGTAATGGTTGATAATAGATAATAACTGGTTAGTACTGGCTAGCAATAGTCCTGTATAACGATTAATCATGGCTGATGGTAAATTATTTGCAATTAATGATTAATAGTAAGAGTGCGTAATGGAAGAAATCGACTACCATAATCTAGGTCAAAACGTTGTAAATGACCTGGGTAATTTGCACATGTCTGAAACAGCGACATCACCTTCAAAAACCCTCAAAAAAACCTGAAAAAATGCAGTTGTTGTGGATGCACATGAGCCATGGCGTATCTTGACGGATGAAGTAGGAACCGAACGTTATTAGGATTGGGTCATGGATGCAGTTGTTGTGGATGCACCGATGCACGTCTTCTGTAACTCAACATCAATGCAGAAACCAAATTTTCAAAAACAACAGTGTTGTCCAGGTCGTAATCAACGTCTCCAGCATAAACTACCATGAGCCAACGGCAGAAAATCAGCAAATCAGCAGGACGTGAGAAAGCTCCAAGATGCTCCAATCATCTCCAATTGCTTCCGAATCCCCTTGTTTCCATAGGTGGCAGTGGGTCAAAACCCTGTACCCCTGGTTCCGCTATCAATAACCATTGTTTTACTACTATTATTGTTGGTTAATATCCCCCATTACGGTTGGTTAATATTGACCCATAGCCAGGTGTTCCCAGTTCATTCTTTGCCAATTTTCCGGACCCCACCGTAGCTTCGTTCCCTGGGACGAACCGGCCGTTGTCTGGCTTGATTGCTGGTTCAGAAATGACCAGTAGTATCTTAACACACCATCATACTATCAATTATTAAACATGAACTCATCAGCTCTTAGTACCAACTTTAGTGTGTTGCACACTGTGACTCTCTCTTCATCCTCGCTACCACGATTCACCAGCCCGCGAGTAGGTACCAACAGCAACGAGCTGCTTCTGGTGTTCACCATGGGCGCTACTGGTCATCCCTTGAAACTCTGGCGCTTGGGAGTACAGGTTGAAGTCGTTGCCCAAGCAACAACTGTTGCCATCCAAACAGCCGGGTGCCAAGTTACAGCAATACCTGCGCTGAGAACGGGGGAAATGGTCAGCAACGTTGCCATTAACGGGGACGACATCAGCAACGTTGCTTCTGCCATGGGCCCCCCCTCCTAAAAGACGTAGGTTCTTAGTCGCCAAAATATGGAAGTTATAGCCTGTGAAAATGATGGTTTTGGAGGCCGATGGTGAGAGCAACGGAGCACAGAAATGGCGAATCAGCTCCACTCAATTGGGGGGCGACCCCCCTGCCCCACGTGCAAGAACCCGAATTTGATGGTCCAAACAGACCTTACGAACTGTTTCAACAATGAGATGGTCTGGCATTGCAATCAGATCAAGGCTACATGCTATGTGTCGCGAATGCCTTTGGGCCTGGATAGGTATTCCGCGATATTCCTTGTATTCTTCAAACCATCAGCCAAAACGCCTACGCCACGGAACAATGACTACCACCAACCACAGAATGTTGCGGGCTTTGTCTTTCCGCGGATCTTGGTGTTGCCGTTCAACTTCCAGTAACTGCCAGCACTGCTGAGGTGATGAAATATGAAACTGACCAAAGAACACAAGGTAAATCAGTGTAAGTCTAATAAGATCTGACCTACCCTTCAAACATAGAAAAACTCACCAGGACCACTGTTTTTGTTGATGCCGGAGCCAAGACCAGCACGCTTGAAGGGGTAAACCACTTGTAGAACAATCGCCCGAGCCTGCAATGCCTAAAACTTTCAACTCCATTGTGCAAACACACAACACCAGGTGGAACAAACATGCCAGAGTACCATTGCATCCCTCCAAACCACCATTTTTATCGGCCATAACAGTCGGCCAAAACGTCTATTTGGAGGCTACAAACCTACCTTTTTAGAGGCCCGTTCAGGGGGCCCGTTGAGGGGACCGCTACTTAGCCTTATGGTTCCCGAAGGTCACCTCAGCTGGCTGCGCCTGTCTTCTTGTAAATGTGCGTCAACTTGGGCTTCATGACTGTGGCAAAGTGCGCTTGAAGTTGTTTCCTGAGTGCAAATCTGGTTGGTGGCTTCTCAATCCATCGGGAGCCCCCAAGTTATGTTTGGTTTGTTGTTAAAAGCTAAAGAATCACTATTGGATGATAATTGGGGGTACCCCTATTTTGAGAAACACCCAAATGCCTGGTGAGTTTCTATTTTTGGGGTTAGTGGTGCTTGGTCCACAGCGCTTGGGGCCTGAATGGTGAAAAAACCCAGGTAGTATTCGTGACTGACCAACAGTCATGTTACACGAGCAATAGTGAAGCGATTGCAATAGCTGCAATTATTTTCCAGATTTGGATTTGCCATCCCTTGCTAAATCTAAATTAGCCCTTATTGAGTTTTAATTACAGAATGTCCACTTGTTCCAGAGCATCTGCAATAATAGGGCCACATTCACAATGGCTGCAAATATCTTCCAGAAAATTCCAAAATTATCAGATGTCCCCTTACTTAAATGGGGGGTTCTCAAAATAGGGAACCCCAAGAACGGTTGGTTTATTAGTATAATTGGTTAATAAAGGATGATTTAGGGGTACCCCTAGTTTGAGAAACCACCAACTATATATAGAAGGGCTAATTTAAATTTAGTATTGTTGATCCAGAAAACCAGCTCACAACCAGTATTGAGGTTGCTAATTACTCCAAGCAAACCAAACTTCAGCAAATGATTTGTGCAATACTTACACTTCATTGTGTCATTTAACTACGTGCCTTAGGTGCCCTACACCGGTGTTGAACCACACCATTGATCAACCAAGTTTTTGACCGCTGCCAGGTGATTGGTGTGAAAAAAATGTCCGACCAGGTGAATCTTAGGCCTGGCATAGTTGATGGCAAGTCCTCTATGTTGGAACCCCTACAATTGATGATTAAAGCTGACCCGGGTTGACCGGGTCGATTGAATGTTGTTCTTCCATTTGGGTGTTGCTCAAAACAGGGCCGCGCCAAAGGTCCAAGTAGTTCCTTCAGCGAAACCGCCCACCCAGACCTTCATTTCTGCTGGCACCGCTGCCAACTTCTCCTGAGGTTTGGTGAACATTGCGTCGAGATGTGTATGGCATTGGTTTGGATGTTACGTGGCTGGTGGTTCAGTGGTGAACGGTTGATGGGGGTTATTGATGGCGAACAGTACTGGTTAATGGTGAATAATGGTGAGTGATAAATGATGCAGAAAATTCACTGGCTGGTCGGTAGTTTCGCCATCCTTGAAGTTAGTCAAACACTAGGGATATTTGAAAATTATACCACCAACCAGAAATTCATTTGTCCCCTTGGCCAAAATGTTTTCGTATGGATCTGTCGTTCATACCTAATTTTGTAACACACAATTCGTGACAGCCTTGTATGACATCGATATGGTGTTATTGACAGGAATGTAGCCATTCTGGATGACAGAATTCATCAACATCAATCAGCTACAAGTTGCGCAGCGGTGAACATGTGTGTGTGTGTGTGCCAATTTCCTGCTTCAATCCCTGCTTCCTTGTAGCTGCCCCAAAAACATCTTAGGGCCAGCATTTTTTCCACTGATGGCATGCTGGTTTTGTTTTCCATTGCCATGTGTGGCGGAAGCACCAAGAATGCTCGTTCTTGGGGATGGATCCGTGTTTCACATCACCATTGTTGGCTACCATCCCAAATGATTACCATGAGCCCCCCGTTCACCATCATTTTCACAGATTATAACCCATATTGTGGAGGGTAAAACCTACCTTTTTTTGGGGCCCTTGGTTGCTCATGGTAGCCATTATCAATGGTTATAACCATTACCAAGGGAATCTGATGACTATCTGTTGCTTATTGTCTCTTATAGTGATTATTATGCATGGATTATGAATAATCTGGTGATTATTAACCATCATCAAGGGTTATAGCTGGTTATCCCTCATAGTGAGCCACCATTAACCATCGTTAACCATCATCAATGGTTTTAACTTACAACCCTTTTGTCACGGGTGGCACCACGGAGCAAATCCGCGACCCGCAGTCCTTCATCTTGTCCTGGAGAGCCTTATCCTTGGCCTTCGCTTCGGGGGAGACTTTGGCCACCGGCTTTTTCACTGGCCTCAGAAATGACTCACCGGTGAGACCTGCTTAGGTTCGACTGAGATCTTGGGAGCCCATTGATGGTCGCATTGAGTGGTTGCTGACTGTTGCACCCAAAAAAAATGCTGATCAAAACCATCGTTCCAGTTGGTATCTTTGAATCTTAAAAAAAGTTTGAAGGTTGACAAGGGCCGCTGTCAAGAGCTATTCATGGTCATTAGCAAACACTACCGAGTAATTACAAATCTGCATTGATCTTTGAAATCAAATGCTGGCAACTAATGGCAGACCCGAATCTAATAAACCACCTTTAAGGTATCCATCAACGCCCACAGGGTGGTTTCTCAAAATAGGGGTCCCCCGAATCATCCTTTATATAAACTATTCATAGTAATAAACCAACCATAACTTTAGGGGTCCGCTATTTTGAGAAACACTCATGTGGTAATCAACGGTAGGTCCGTATCTAATAAACAAACCACATCAAATAGTGATTAGTTTCGCCATCCCCCCAACAAAAAGTGAATCAACCAACCGTTCCCAGATATCCTTCCAACATAGGGGAAAAAAACAATACTTAAAGCCACCGACTAAGTTCGTGTGCCCAAAATGCCCATCAATGGTCTTTGATTTACTATCAAACCTCTGAGGGTTTATCGCAAGACCAGTGACCTCGATTCATCCCAGGCGCATGGCTACTGAGTTGCCATGGTTCAGCTCGAGTGTTTGAAGTGGTCGTCACATATATAGATCATAGCCCCGGTATATCACGGTAGTATTCATCATGAGACATGAAATGTTATCATTCGTCATTAGACAACTAGGTCAACAAAATTAAAACCCTGGAACCGTCTGATCTGGTGGTTTCAACTAGTCCCCAACTAGTTCATGATCAATGGTTGATCATGGTCAATGATGCTGACTTGATGGTTAGTCGGTGCTCAAATGATGGTTGACTCATGCTCAATTGATTTCTTATGGTCATTACTGGCCCAAAATCATCCATCATGTCTTGCAGTGGCGATGGTTGACTGCCTGGTGCTCACCACTGAAGTCAGGCTTAGCTCCATCAGCTACCGATGCTCGGCTCTCATCATCTTCCAGCCGTCAACTTGTATCTACAGTGGCCTGATCGCCTGAACGATCTCTATGTACCATTTTAATATCGTTAATTCTATATGTTTGATAATGAATTAGATCTCTATGTTTATATCTAATAGGAATATGTAGTAATAATTCTATTCCAATTAAATATAGACGCAGCATCAAACCCTAGGCTTATCAATTGGGGAAGGTACCATGTTAATGGGAAATAGTAACTCTATTCCTATCAAATATAAACTCAGCATGAAGCTAAACCGTGGGCTTATCAACTGGGGAAGGTACCATGTTAATGGGAAATGATAACTCCATTCCTATCAAATATAAACTCAGCATGAAGCTAAACCCTAGGCTTATCAATTGGGGAAGGTACCATTTTAATGTTTTAATGTGAAATTCAGTTTTTTGGGGGAATACCCTATCAATCAAGCAGGGGATTGTTGATCCGGGGTTAGTACTACAACACTTGCTCAAGGACTCTCAACTAGATGGATTGTGCCATGGTCAGATTCTTGGCAACTATTGTTACAGAAAGGTCATCAAACATCGCGGTAGGATGGCTGTAACATGCAGAATTCAGCACTGACCAGCGAACAAAAATGGAGCAACTAATCAAAGTATCCGGGTGACAAATGGAAATTGGTCTTTTGTGCAAATTTGGACAGTTCTCTCCATTCAGTTCAAGAATTTGACCTACGTGCCAAAGCATCCAACTCAACCAGTGTATCTTGGATCCTTCCCACCTGACTCCGAGTCGCATCTTCTTCACTAAAGTTCCTTTCACTGGAAGAGTCTTCTTCTTTGGTGTGGGCTTTTCTTCCTGCAGAACCAGTCGCGTGCCACGATTATGCGGTCGATCAAACAAAGGCTGCCAATCACTGAGCATGAAGTATAAACAATTGCTACCGTTGTTTCCAGAAACCGGCATTGGTAGTCATGACCTCACCATTGTCATATAACGATTACTTCAACCAGTGCGATTTAACCGCTGCTTTCCCCGCCGGGCATCACAACCAGGCAGTGTACTGGTTGACCTGTACCAATTATCAGGTCCATGCCCTGAAAACTCGTTTACGTTAGCATTCCATCAAGGAGTTTCCTAGTCAACGGTAATTGCTAGACATTAGTACCCTAGAATTCTATTGTTTTCTCTCGTAAATTGAATAAACACATAGTGCGTTTCCTGGGAATGAGACATCACAGCTATGCTTAAAAAAGCATGAAAATTCTCCAAGGTGGTACCCCATTTAACTATAGTTGTCACCTAACTTAGCTACCTTGAGGGCACCACCTTGTAGGCGGAAAGCATATGACTTGCAACCGCGAACCAGGGAGATTCATCAGCCACTGCTCATCACTAACTACCGAGGGGCCGGGCCAAGGAATTGGTAAATTCGACGAGTTCACTGTTGCGTAGTATCAACCACTTTAATCCTGCTAGATGTTGACAATCGATTGTTTCTCATTTCGAATCTTGTCTTAACCAACAAATCTGACGGGAGATTGTATAGTCTGTATTTAGCACCGTTGCCCATTGTCCCAGCAACCAGGGTCCAGCTACGCCACTGCCCATGCAATGGAGAAGTCATAAATGAATCGTGAAACAATAGTTCATTTGTTGTTGATGTATTATTCAAATTAGTTGCAACTTTTCTCTATTAAAACGGTTGACAAACAAAAACATAGTCACATATCGCTTTCGATCATTCAATGGTTAACTGCACGCAATGCTTGGTTGATAGGGTTCAATTGATCAAGAGGCGCACCACCAATACTTCACCCAATACCTGTGGTTCATAATGGTTGCGAAACTGGTCCATATTGTTTTTTATCCGGAAGGCCCACGGCTGTTTCCGCTGTTAATCTATACACAGGGCAAGAGGGGTGTTGGATATTTTTCCCATCTGACAAATTATAGAGGGATGAATGATGTACTATGTTTTGTTCAATCTGACAGGGTATAGTATTTCAAAAGAAATTTCTATCATAATATTTGATTGTTATTGAATTACACCATCAAGAATCACGACTCTTCAGGAACAGAATTGATTCCTATCATTTTGTGCAGATTCATAATTCCGATCTTTGTCTGAATGCACCAGCCCTAGTGTTGAGCAACATCTCTGACTGGTTTACTGTACTGCTTTGCATACCCAGGCGTGCTATCAGTTTGTGGATAATAAAGGCCATACGGTGGGCATTGCAACTATGAACCAGTACTGACCATGAGGCCCTAAAACGTTTAAAAAGGTAAGGTTTTACCCTCGAAAATAAAGGTTACAACCTACAAAAATGATGGTTTTGGGGGCTCATGGGAACGATCGATCATCATTTGTTGCTGGTTCTTAACCCCTCGAATCAACCAGCAAGACAACATACCCATGACACCCCATGACTCTGCAGCATCCATGGTCAGAGTCCCATGACCCAGCCGCATCGTCAACCGCCCGCAGAGTTTTTCATGGCTCATCGGGTACTTAAAGAGTGCATTTCGTGTCAGCTGTTGTCCTTGGTGCCTTCGTAATACCCTGCTAAGACGGTTTTTGAGTGGATATATGGAGGTTTCTCAAAATAGGGGACCCAAAAAATGGTTGGTTTATCACTACAAATGATTTACATTGGATGATTTTGGATACCCCTATTTTGAGAAACACTCATATGGTAAATCCATGTCCAAAAACACACCCCAAAAATCCAACCGTCAGGTCCACGTGGTGGCCTGCCATCCATTCCCCTTCTCTAAAACAACAATAAAAAAACTTCATGAAACTCGATCCCTTCCAGCTGGCCGTAGCTGCAGGCAGCTGGCGCCCAGCCCAACTCGGCTTGGCTGTCCTTTTCCACCCTCACCTTTTCAAACTTCTGCTTCTGCACCCACCTGGGAGATAGCTGCTGGCCAGCTGGTGGCATGGTCAAGTGCCGGTGCTTATGTGAAAACGACATGTTGAACAACGTATCAATTCCAACTCCAGGTGCACATCCAAGTAAGCTGAATATACCTGAGGGCTCCCTTCGCAATCATTGAGGGCAGCTGTTCGTGCCGTCGATTTCATGACTCTTGAAGCCTTCATATGTTTCTTGAAATGCGGGAACACTGAAATTTAAGATTGGTTTCTTACTGTGATAAATGGTTAAGAAACTGGATGATATGTCGGGAGTCTCTGATTTTCAGAAACAACCATGTAGAATCTTATACGACATGGACTCAAAGAAACATAAGATACTGGTTGGTGGTCATAATCACTTGCGATGGTTCTGTGATGTTTGTTTGTCGGTGCTCCCGTTGACAGATCGTCATGGTGGCTGGTGGGAAGTTCACTCCTCAAAGCTGGTATAAATATAAGCATGATTCATGAGTGATTAAGAATGGTTACAGCCCTTGGTTGCTTAGTGGAGAGTTTTGATTCTGGTCATGATAGTTGATCTTGATCATCAACTGGTTGGTGGTTGAACCAGCCCTATGCAAAATATTTGCCAATCAATCAACCAGCTCAAATATGCCCAAATACTAGGGAAAATCACTTGAATGTTTAAAACCAACAACTCGTTGATGATGACTGCCAGAAAATTAATCAACTATGGTTCTTGGCTTGGCTAATTGTTAACAGTCCCTGATCTGGCAATGGAAAAGCCACCCTCAAAATAGCTGGAGTTTGTCTGGGTGTCCTGTCAAAAAAGGTGATTTTCGATTGCCATGCAGGTTAGACTACCAAAGGGAACCAGCATAGGGGAGAACAAACGACGATTGAAGCAGGCTGCAACCATGCCATGCACGCTTGCATGTGCAGGGATCGAAACTGGCGATGCTGCTAGCACTATAAGGCACCGGGGCCCCGCATTGCGACATTTGTTTCTCAAACCTAAGAAAGGATGCTTGTATGTCGTATCACTGGTGATTCCCAAACAGAGATAACCCAAGTGAACTAACTGGGAAGCTGCGGGAAACCCAACATCTTGTTGGTTGTCCTTGTCAAAATTGGGTTCAACTACAGTAGATGACATCAGCAATTTTCCTTGTCCAGCAACCCAACACTGCTGGGGTTGCCGCTTCCAGGGATTCCAACGATGGCCACAGGACGACGATACAGAAACGCTGACCCTAACCGTTGGTTCCTAAGATCCATCCGTGGCAAGCATGACACATCGATAGCTGGAGCTTCATCCCGCGAGGTGTGCCATGGTCAAAAACTCAATATATTCAGTCTGGTCATCCAACAAGAACCTGGATGACAGTTTTTAGGCCGTTGTTCACCCTTATCATCAGTGGATCCATGACAATCAGTCATACTGCTGCTGATTCATTGACCAAAGCACCAACTGAAAGGATCCTCAGCGGCACCCACAATCAACGCTCGGTATATAATGTTGGATCATGCTGCACTGGTGGGTGCCTGAACCACCCCTGTGAAACAAATGGCAATGCCTTTGGGAAAACAAACAAAGTCAATCAAACCACTAACTACCAGTTTAGCATTATTGTTAGTTATCATCCCCTACTACTAGCCACATCTAGCCACTGTAAATGTCAATCGAACCACCAACTACTAGTTTTAAGCTGGTAATCATCCCCTATCACCAGCCACTCTAATCCCCAACCGGTGGATCATATTAGTAATTTGCCATCAACCATGCATTCGCCATCATTAGCACAAGTAACCGTCATTAATCATCATTAACTGGTTGGTGGTTGAACCGCCCCTCTGAAAAGCATTAGTCAAGCAACTATTTGTCAATAATCACCGGGCAAAAAAAGAAAACAACTGTTTAAAACCATCAACCACCCTTTTCTCACCCTTTTCTGAGACACCTAATCAGTAAGGGCCCAGGCCTAACCATTCAACAACCAGTTAACCATTCTGACCACATGTTGTCACTGAGCCGTAACTAACCACCGAGGGTCGCAACCAGCAACGATGGCATCTCATCGTCCAAGTCACACATCCACCTCGATGGCATTGCCATTCAATTCGGAGCCGTTCAGCGAAGCAACCACCGTCTGCAGCCGTGGCGTTCGATCTTTTTTCTGGGAGGAGTTGATTTGCTGGTGAAACAGTGGTGGAAATGGCGGCTGAAAAGGGCGAATGCTTCGTTCGAGAATGCTTCGTTGATGGTTATCTTTGTCACAGTTCATTGTTGTTGTTGTTGTTGTTGTTGTTGTTGATAAAATGAGGTAAATATGGTTGATATAGGCCCGCTGCATAGCGTTGTATATCAAGCATCTCATTGACACCCGCATGCTGAGTTCCATCGGGGCTGACACTGCGGCTGAACTACAGTGCCAACCAATCTCGTAGGACTTCGAAGGGCCGGGGAGCCCCATCCATCTCAAGGCTAACGGTGGAGCAAGCACAACCAATGGCCATGGTAGGATCCGAGCGGCTTAGCACCTGTTTTTCGTCGAAATTTCTAGGGCCCTTTCTGCCCACCTTCACCAGATTGAACCACGTCACCGCAGATCACCAGGCTGTGGGTCAGTTCACCCGGCGGCCCGTCCCCCTGGTTCCCCCCTCCACCTCGTCCACCGTCTTGTAGGCAGCTACGGCGGTACCATTTTTTCGGATCTCCTGCAGGCGACGCAGCGACGCCACGCTTGGAACTCGGGCCTGGATCTGGCCGTGGTCAACAGCTTGGATTTGATGGTTGTGGGCTAGTTGTGTTCAGCTTTGGTTAATAGGGATGGTTCATACATTTCTAATATGTATAATATATATATATATATATATACATGCAAATTGGCCCATTGAAGGTTAGAATCATGGTTAACTTTCGTCGATGATACTCAATATAGATGTTCCATACATAAATTATGCAACATGATTAACAACATATTCCTTACAATCATGATGATGATCATCATCATCATCATCATCCTCATCATCCTCCTCATCATCCTCCTCATCATCATCATCATCACCATCATCATCATCATCATCATCATCATCATAAATTAGCACCACATTCACTACTAATCATGATTAGCCATGCTTTCCAACAATGAATTCACCACGCAGTTGACCATGAAATCCACCAAGAAGTACCACCCTTCACCAGCGACATCCACCGTGACATCCACCTGCCCGTGTCACCACCTGCCCGGACCACCACCATCCACGGGCCCCGCTTCAGCTGCCCCCCGTGGCCCACCGTGATGGAAGGCTTGGCCACGGTGGCGAAGTGTTTCTCCACGTCCTTCCAAGTAGTCTCGGGGGTCAAGCCTCCAACCCTCAGCGAGCAGGTCGCGTTAGGCAAGCGATGCGCTGGGCCCGACACGTGCTGACGTGACCTATGGGGTGACCTGAACGGTGGGGTCTAGCAACTAGTTGAGGTGGTATCATTAGTAACCACTAGTATCATCAACAACTAGTTGGTGGTGATGATTGACTATGGTTAACTAGTGCATAAAACTGCATCAAACTGGTTTATAACCACTAGTTGGTGGTTAAATGATGATTGACTAGTGGTTATGTAACTAGTTGAAGGTTAATTAGTGGTTACTGATGATGGTTAAGTGATGGTGAAAGTTATACTACATAATGAATAATGGTTATATAATGGCTATGCTATGTATGTATGTTATAAAGCTATGGTTGATCCAGCTAGCTTGTAGGGTTAACCATGATACAATCCAGCTAGCTTATAGGGTGAAGCATCGCTGGTTAGAGGTGCTCACCACCCCTATGAAAAATATCAGTCGACCAACCAGTTGTTGATGATTGCTAGGGAACATATAAACATGTTTAAAACTATCAACCAGCGTTGACTAACGTGATGGTCACGCTTAATCCAGCTAGCTTGTAGGGCTAACCCAGCTAGCTGATGGTGTGTTGGTAGTTTTTGGTGGCTTGTATCACCAACAGAAAAAAACAGAGCTTTTCTCGTGATCAAGTGGTGAGTTAACCAGCAAAAAAACGTAGTTTGTGTGATCAAGTGGTGGGTAACCCATGGTTAGGCAGCTAGTTTACGTGATCAATGATGGCGGATTAACGAACAAAACAATGGTCAGGCAACAAAAATTGGCACACAAGTTGACCAAAGAAACTTTGAGTGACGGTTTGATGATGGTCAGTAAACGCTAAAAGGTTAACCAACACACTATACGCTTAAGACCCTGCTCATTGATTCCATCTGGCCGAATAAAATCAGCGACGCTTCGACTGCCAAATCTGATCTGGAAGGAATATCAAGAGTTTCAGTCTATTGATCGGGTTCGCACGCTGACAAAGAATCTGTCTCATTGTTTCACACTCCTCTCGATCTAAACATCATGCTTCTGGCTATTGACATACTCAATGGTCTCATCAAAAAGTTTCTGCGTGTTCCAAAGATCTGGTACGACCAGTACCGCCACAATTCACCCATCGCCCGTACTTCCTCCGGTGCAACCATTGTCAACAACTTCATTGCCAAATTTGACCCCTTAACAAACTTCGTGGGTTGAAACTTTGCAGGGTTCTGGGGCTGTGAAGATTCTGCTCGACCATCTTGCTGTCTCTTTCGGGCCATGGTTGCCTGAACTTTGCTATTGTTGAATGATGGGTGATTTGGCCCAGCACTCACGTGGAAAGAAGCCAGCGAAACCATAGTGACTGTCAACCTGGTTCAACTTCATGAGATGGAAAATGATTTGTCAATGCAAGCACTTCGTCCCTGGGCCCAACATGGAAGTGCCAACCTTTCAAACATTACGCGTTGGGACATGCGGCAAGATTATATAATCACTTTGATCTCTGGTCTAATCCAAATTGGGAACAAACCAGAAAATTGAACATCTCCAAATGGTTCAAGTTGATACTTGAGAACAAGCCTGGCCGCTTAGTCACTATCAAAATGTTGGGCCATCTCACTATTTTGGTGCTGAACCATCAACTTATCGCAATCAATCATCTCTGGGAACAAAACCAGCCATGACCGGAGGATTTGGAATTGTCGGCCACCCCATGATTGAAAAGTGAACACCTATTGACCAACATAAACCGCTATCACCCAATGCTGCAGCATCCGCCGTAAGGAAACTGAGTTCTATCATTAAACACCATTCGTCGGTGTTGGACCAACTTATTGACTGTTGATGACCATGACCAACCATTGTTAACAATGATTTATCAATCATTCTTCATTAATCATGCCCATGGTTCACTTAACCATTCTTAAGCATCCTTAATCCTTAACCATCAATTACAGGTGCTTAGCATGAAACTCCACCATCAGTCAACAACCAATTAGCCACCATAAATTCTCTCCAAATCACTATTCTTCAACCAAAGCTACCATGTCGGAACATGTATTAAATGTATCAACCATCAAACTCCACCATGCATGTTCAGAACATAACCATTATGCACCATCCTCAACCATTTCGCCATTCTGATCTACTCTTCAGCTCGGATAGCACGGTTGCAGCCAAAATGCCAGACCTGCAGCGTGGTGAAATCACCGCTGGGTCGAAATCATTCGTGTCAAACCAAAGATGACATTGGCCCCTCAGTTCACCATCATAGGTACCCAGATTGGGGAGGCTCAGAATCTACCCTCATTTTGTTGGGCCCAAGGAACCTTTCTGGCTAATCATGTTCTAAACTCTCTTTATATGACTCATAAATCACCATGCTATGGTTGGTGTTTGTTCACCAAGCACAATGATGTTAATGATGGTAGCATATCATGGAGAGAAAATCATGGTTTGAGATGATACGCTCATGTAGGCTCAACAATGTTTCCTTGTGTTGGTTCATGGTTATTGAGTACTTGGATGTGCACCCCCACTTAGTAAGTGGTCACTGACCATGGTTTCTGGGGGTTATAAGCCACCTTATAGGGTTATAACAATAGTTATAACCCCAGCTGGACATCCAAGCAGAAGTACATCAGACAATAATGGTCCGTGGTGGTACCTGATGGCTGGATGGCTGTGTTGAACATAGTCGTTGCTTGATGATCCATCGCGGTGACCGAGGTCATAATGTCAAGGTTGAACCAGGGAAGGCTTAGTAATCACTAGGAATCTTGAACCTTCTGTAGCATGCGCCATCTCAAACTAGAGTATGCTTGTAACCATGGCTAATCCACGTGCAACCATGGTGTAACCATGGCTGATCATCTTTAGCAAGTATATGCCAGAAGCTCACACACACACACAAACTCAGGTGGCCTAACAGTTTCTAGGGCCAGCTTGAGATGTAACAAGCTGACTATCCTGGGAAGTGGACCCCTCATGCTGACGACGATGATGATGATGATGATGACGATGATGATGATGATGATGATGATGATGATGCTGATGATGATGCTGATGATGACGATGATGATGATGATGATGATGATGATGATGATGATGTGATGATGATGATGATGATGATGATGATGATGATGATGATGATGATGATGATGATGATGATGATGATGATGCTGATGATGATGGTGATGATGATGATGATGATGATGGTGATGATGATGATGATGCTGATGATGATGGTGATGATGATGATGATGATGATGATGGTGATGATGATGATGATTATGATGATGATGATGATGATGATGATGATGATGGTGGTGGTGGCGGCGGTGGTGGTGATGATAACGATAACGATACTGCTGACGATGACAATGATGGTGGAGATACTGACAACAACACATATGTATATACGCATGCACATACAACCAAAGCATACATACATATTATACCTATATGTGTGTGTACATCTTTCAAAAACCACAAATGCGAACCTGTACAACTAGTATCGCCATCATGTATTGATTGGTTGATTTTCTGATCAATTGGTCGGTTGATTGACTGGTGCTTGCTTGCTAATTGGCTCATTCCATGGTGGTGGCACATCGGGGGGCAAGAGTGACACATCCAATGGTGTAGCCCAATCTGAACAACAGGGCGCCTGGACTGGCAAGCAACTGCTTTAACCAACCAACAACAATGGTTAACTATAGCTGGTTAATGGTTAATAATAGGGTATAATAAGCAACAATAGCCGGGGGATATATACCAACTATATGGCTATGGGTCAATATTAACCAACCAACTAATGGTGGATAAGTTCACCAACAAACCATAGGGAAACAATGGTTGATGATAGGAGAACCAAGGGTACGGGGTGAACTGACCCACAGCCATTTTGATAGTCTCGCGTCCGACTGTGCTAGGAGGTTCACCCAGAAATTCTAGGTATTGTTGGATCCATATTGATAATCCACACCCTCCTCAGTTTAGCTTAAATAGCTGGTGACCTATCCCGGGCATTGTTGGTTTATAAATGGGGATTCAACGGAAGGCTCGAAACTTCGAGCCAAATCCGAGTTGATCGGGGTGATTGTAGGGCATAACACCGTCGTTTTTTGTTGAAGCAAAAACCATGAACCAACCGTCATAAATATCTGAACATATCTCAAAACCTATCTAAATAACATGATCTATGGGTCAATACCCCGGTGCCCTAGTGAACATCTAGACTTAAATGACCAATAGATCCATAGTTATGTAGACCATAATGACCCTGTTAACCCTTAAATGACCAATCTACTTGGTGGCTGAACTAGATCCCTGGCCAAAAGTCTAACTTTTAGTAGCTATATGGTAGATCAATCATATCCCAAAAAAGCGAAGTTCAGCTAAGTTCATAGCTGTAATCCACCCAGTCTTTGTATGTCTCGGGATTCCCACCTGGCCCTTGATAGTAAATATTGACCCACAACCATATCATTGAGTTGGCTATGGGTTAATATTAACCAACCTACAAATGGGGGATTTCCAGCAACAATTTTGGGAAAACAATGGTTAACAGGGGGGAACCAGGGGTACGAGGTTTTGACCCACTGCCAGTTGTCTATAGATATCTATAAGCCATGAACTGGTTCCGGCTCGCTATCAAACACCATCAAGCCATGACATGTGTTAAGCAGTATCAACCATTCCAGCCATTGCTGACCATGATTAGAGTAAACAGTTGCATTTGAATCGATCAGTACATTACCCAAATACTCCATGTATGGTTTACCCACATGCACCTACAAGAAAGCAGCTTGCGTAGGCAAATCTACCAAACCCATGGAGCCTTTGGGGTTTCCACACTGCTCACCTGTTATTCCACCAGCCCGGCAGCAACGATCATCCGGGCACGTAGGCAGGCGCCACGAATGGCACACCCCGGTGCACCTTGAGAGAAGGATCGATGCTGCGCAGCTTCTCTTCGAACTTGGAAATTGGCCTAAGATGGCGGTCAGTTCACACCCCTGGTTCCCCCATCACTCACCAGCTCGTTATCCTATGAAATCGTTGGTGAACTGATCCCCTATTGCTGGAAAAATTCCTTGACCCAGCTCGCTAGATCGGAGCGTTTGGAAGCGAAACTTCGCCAGACCTGTGTGGCAGTTCAGGTGGAGCAGTTGAGCTCCAGTTTTTTGCCCCAGGGAAGAAATCAATGCATGACGCCACCCATCCTCCCATCACCATGAGCCCCCAAAACCTTTAAAAAGGTAGGGTTTTACCCTCAAGAATATGGGTTATAACTAGTTATAACTCCTTTAAGAATGATGGTTTTGGGGGGCTCATGGCAATGAAACAAATCTATGATCATCTGTAAATCCTCGATCAAAAATGAAGCAGGTACGAGTCGACTGACTGGATTCGACCATAGTTGAGTTGAACATGGTAATTCTTCATAGGATTTTTTTGAGTTTATTTCGGGAAACAGCCCAAAGGAGTCATCTCCAAAAGGCCAATGTCTATGATGGGAATGTACCAGTCCCAAAACCCATCATTTGTACGTTATCACTACAGTAAATTATCAAATCTTTGAGAAAGCACTCTGCTTGTCTCACTAGTCCTGCTGTTGGGACTGTTGATTTAATACTGGAACATGTGCTGGGACATGGCAAGTAGGGTGTGGTAATGTAAACAGCTATGACTGCTAACAACGGTTATTGCTCACTGGGAATGGTCAATATTGACAATTCCATTGTGAATGGCCATTGATCATTACTGCTGGTTCGTAACCACATTTCCAAGGGTCATCAACTATTTCCAAAGCCTATATGATATATGAGTCAAAATAGGGGGCCAAATCCCAATGGCTTGAGAAACCACTGCATGGGTAGCATGAGCCCCCAAAACCATCATTTTTATAGGTGATAACCCACATGTTTAAAGGTTTTGGGGGCTCATGTGGGTAGCTGTATAACTTGGTGGCTGTTAGATCCCTTGCTAAAAGTCTAACCTTTAGTGGTTATATGGTAAATCAATCATTTAACAAAAAAGCTAAGTTCAGCTAAGTTCATAGCTGTAATCCACCCAGATAACCTGTGAACGAAAACTCTCACTGCCCAAGAACTTCTTCACCGCGGCCGCAGGCCGACGTCCTGGCAGCCCGAGCCCGACCAAGGGCTCCTAAGCCCACAAGGATGGTAGGTCTTTGGCCTCCGAAGTATGGTGGTGTCTCAAAATATGGGACCCTAAAAATGGTTGGCTTAGTATGATGAAACAACCAGGTACATCTACCATTTAACCTGGTACTTATCGCTTATTATGAAACAAGCTATCATATCTAGTAGTCGAGGATTAAACAACTTTAGTTTTAAGATGGCTTATTAAACAAGTTACAACGTTTGGGAACCCCAATCCCTTGCATGGACAAATTGCAGCATTGCGGCCCCAGCAATGCTGTTGCCTGTACACCGGCCAATCGGTACCTTAAGGATGGATGTGCAGCTGAGGATATAACCATGGTTAGTGAACCCTATGAGATAGCTGAACTGAGCCCTGTAAATATGGTGAGTCACCACTTCCGAAGTGGACATAGCATGCATAGCACATCCAAGTTGCCACTTCCAAAACCCCCAAAACCCTGCACCCGGTGATTCTTCATGCCCAGTCGCCAATCCCATGTTTCAACATCCACAGAGATCTCACCCAACCACCAACTTGATCCATGCGTGCTCGCTCCGTCGGCTTCTCCCTTCCGAAACTCGGTGAACCGCCCTTCCGAAACCCGCTCCTTTCATGCTGGAAATGACGCTGGAGATGTTGGTCCCATGGGGTACGAAGACCCAGGAGCCATGCGCTCCACCTCCTTTCCCTCCTTTCGTCCCTTTCCTTGGTGGTGATCCCAAGGCTCCACCGGGTGAGAGCAGTAGATGGTGCCTTTCTCAAGCCAGTTGGGGGACCTCAAAAATGGATGATTTGACATTTTTGGATGATATGGCCATGGGTCAATATTAATCAACCAACTAATGGGGATTTCCACAATAAGAGGGAAAACAATGGTTAACAGGGGGGAACTAGGGGTACAGGGTTTTGACCCACAGCCATATTTTAGAAGTCCCCAATGTCTTAATACCAGAAGATATTGCTTGGATGAGAACTGGAGGAATACCCAAGTTTGAGAAACACCCAAACGAGAACTGGCTGAATCGAACATTAGCATGCTTGCCAGCTTTGCGCTCCGATTTTGCAGAATGCCAAACATGGTTTTGAACGGTTTCCTGCGAAAATTCAAATTTCCACGGGCGGTCAGCCATTTCCTGGGATGGAAAAACCACCAAAACTAGAAGACTTCTATTGACATGAACACCCAGTAAAGAGAATGGCAAAACAAAAAAGTGAGAAGAAAATACTCCGAATACCTAAATCGAAAAATGCTCGGGCAAATCTGTTGATTTAAAACTCTCCTCAAAATTGGACATCCGATTTCACAAGTTCTTGTCATGGCGGCATGCTGATGGTCAGGAGAAGAACAAACACGAAGCATTGGGTTCAGTTAGCTGGGTTTGAGACTTGCTTTTCATTATCTGGGGCAGGTTGGCAAAAGGACCGGGCTGTCCCTGAAACCAGTCTGGAGCAAACGAAAACAGCCATTTTCAGCACATGTTCCATGTTTCATGGTAAAAACGTGGGTTATATTTAGCTTACTTGCGGTGTTCCGTGAAAAATAGCTATTGACCTCTCAGAAAGACCTACAGGATCCTACAGAATCCTACAGGTATGTGGGTAATGTGCCAAGCCATTGTGGTACCCAATGGTTTCCATTTGCAAAGTGATCCTTAGCATTGGTGGGTTATAACAGTTAATTACCCGTCATGGCTTGCCACATACCCATGGTGTTTCCAAAAATAGGGGTATATACCCCCAAATCATCCTAAACCTGTTGAACGATTGTTGTTGGTGATCATTCCCGTGAAATTGACCATTGTCAATGGTTATAACTTCATATGCATGGATTCTATGGTTACAACGATAGAATCTATCCATCTGATATATCCACTAATAATGCCAAATAAATATATGCATGGTTGTATCTATAGTTATTGACAGATTCTATGGTTACTATGGCTTTTAGATCCCTTGCTAAAAGTCTAACTTCGTATGGTAAATCAATCATATCCCAAACAAGCTAAAAAACTAAGTTCATAGCTGTGATCCACCATTATCCCCTGTTATTAACCATTACGAACCATTATTAACCCCTGTAAACCACCATGATCCCTGTAATGGTGACTGGAAGCATGGCTTTTCAGGATGAATGGCTCATGTCCAAGTGTCCCAGCACCCTTGCTAGCGACCTTTGTGACCACTTTCCGCACAGGGGTCTGCGGCCAGGAAGCCAAGCATTGGAAGAATGGTTGGCAATGGTTCATCATCATGCTTGGATTGGGGTTAGTTCACGTGGTGAACTAAGCCCTATGTTTGGTAGCTGAACTAACCCCTGGAAACCATGGTTGGTGAGAAGTGGTCAATGACGGTTGAATTGTGATTAATTAATATGGTTGGTGGTTGAACCACCCCCATGAAAAACTATCAGTCAACCAACCCATAGTGAATAATTACCAGGGAAAATAAACAATGTTTGAAACCACCAAGCAGTAATGGTTGCTAGTAATTGTTGATGATGGTCTAAACATAAGGATTACTGCAAATGCTGCAGTCATCGTCCATAGATAATTAAGAATGACTAGTAATGGTGAAACATCATGATTCCTGCTGGGGTGACAGTTGAATGCGGGGGATGGTGAGCAACGATCATCAACAGCCTGCTTGGATTGAACTGGTTTGGGAAAAAAGAGTTGCATTCAAATGATGAACCTGCTCTTTCATTTAATGACCATTCAGAATGTTCAGTATTAATTAAAGTGTTTACTGTTCTGAAGTGAATCAGCTATAATTAAATTAATAACAAGTTTAATTACCATTCAGTATTACATCCACAAAACTTGTTCTTGAACTGAGTCAGCTACACTGTTCTTCCGTGGACACCAATGAGTTCGAAACCATGCAGTGATCACCAAGCACCCAGGGATCTCTCGATGTGAGGCTGGGCAATGGCGGGCCCCACAGATTCTGAGCAGATTCTGAGCAAACAACAACTGGGTTCGTCCAAAGCCGCAGTGGAACCCGTTTCCCCATGTTTCATGGCATTTCATGGGGCTATACTTGGATGGTCAGTAGGTACCAGCATGGAACATCTACTTCCCAGCTGATCACAAGCGATCAAACTCTGGGGTAAACCAATCAGTTGCTGGGACAATTTGCCATGGGTCACGAGCTCGAACTTTGTCCATCAAATGTCGCGGTGAAGGCCCATGGACGTCGCAGCCAGGTTAGGGACAATAAAGGGACCCCTGTCCATCCTCACCAGCCTGGCCATGCTAAAAATCGGTCAGCACCCTACAGGTTGATCTTACGACCAGCGGATGCGCATCTGGGGGCCCAGCCATCTGATTGGATTAGAAGCATCTGGATGAGTAGATGATGAATATGGCTATGGGTCAATATTAACCAGCCAACGAATGGAGGATTTACCAAGAGTAATCCTAGAGTAGATGATGAATATCGTTCATATGGTGGTTTCTCAAGCCATAGGGGTACCTCAAAAATGGATGGTTAATTGTTGTAAATGATTGATATCCGGGATGATTTGGGGGTACCCCTATTTTGAGAAACACCCATATGCAATCACGAAATCATTCACAAGCCTGCAGGATTGCTGTTATTGATTACTTCAGGATGGGTGTATCCTCCCTTCAAGCACTATCCATGTTCTCGCACATCAAGTTTTCTGTTAGATTTGTTCATTGGACTATACGCATCCAGTGACCATGATATAGAAACCAGCTGGGTTTCTACTATGATTCTTACTGTGGCTACCTATTCTTTCATGGCAACTCTAAGCATAGGGATAGATGGGGCCTACCTCAGTTACCTCACAACAGGGCGACCACGGAACCACCGTGTCGTGCGAACCGCCGGCACGGCCACCCCGCTGCCTGTCGAACCGCAGCTGTCTGTCGAACCCAACCCATGATCGCTTTTGCGCGGACCGGCTGAGCGATGAGCCAAACTCGGCGGTGGCAAAGTTTTGCCCCGAAAAAAGTGATGACCCGCCTTTGGGGGAGGCAATGGTAGCAAGATGTAGCAAGTACAATTCGAATGTACCATGCCAAGGTTCAAAGAAATAGATTTCAATAAATACCAGTCTCAATTATATTTCAACAAATAGATTTGTTCAATAGATTTCAATAAATACCAGTCTCAATTACATTTCAACAAATAGATTTATCATGATTTATCTATTAGATGAATGTCAAAAAGTTTGATGACCTCCGCAACGCGATTCTTTTGGGCAGCAAACATCGATCAAGTCCGGCTCCACCTCTTCAGTGCACATCGGGTGGACAGGTGGAGACGGAGGTAGGGGGTGGAGAGGTATAGGAGGAGAGCATCTGGTGGTTTCTCAAAATAGGGGGCCCAAAAAATGGTTGGTTTACTTTTGTAAATGGTTAATATTGGATGATTTGGGGGTACCCCTATTTTGAGAAACACCCATCTGAACATTTAGAGGTTTGAACACTTATAGGAGGTTGATTGATCGAATTAGTTAGAATAGATTTGATGCAAGCAGGTGTCTCTCAAGTTATAGGGGTACACCTATCTTCATCACGATCTTATCAACCATTTAGAGCAACAAACCAACGATTTTGGGGATACTCCTGTACTGAGAAATCATGATTTAGATGTTGCCACCGTATCATGAGATGCTCATAGGGGAGCCCCGTCACTTCCGAAGATTTGATTTGTTTAAGACTCTCGGCCACGGCCTCTGCTTGAATCATCTGCCATAAGACTCATACCTGCTATAAGCATAATGGGTCATGATCATAATATTGCAGTGAAAACATCCCAAGGGCTGTTCACCGTACCACGATACACGGCTGCACCATCTTGATCAATAGCAATCAACCACAGCTACAATAATCATCAACCATTCATGGTTACCATCATGAATCTCTATTAATCACTATTGACTGCAATCATTGCTGGAATTAAGAGTCTATTAATCACAATGGATCATGGTCGATCACCACACAGCTCTGAAACTATCGTCATCATCATTCGCCCATGAAAACCATACGAATGAACTCACCATGCTTCAGCATCATCAACCCAAGGTATAAAGCATCAATCATGAATTCATCATTCGTTAACCATTACTTCACGATCTTTAAGCAACATTTCACCGCCATTCAGCATCAGTGAAAGCGATGAAATAAACATAGTTGACCCTGAATCAAGCTGTTATCAACTAATCATCCGCCAATATGTTCACCATTAGCTGTATCAACTCATCAAAACCATCATGTACCATGGTGAACCATGCCCCAGCTCGCTCCATTGCTGATCTCCAACGACTAGCCCTTGCGTCCACGCCGCGCCGGGAACCACTGGAGCTCTCCTGGCGATCAACTTGTCGACCAAAGTCTGGTCTCTGCGCCTGCCATGGCTGGTGAAGGGTGCCTGGTGGATGGATTACACCAACAAGTGGCTTGGTTGGTGGCCTGGTTATGGCTAATTAATGTTGGTTTGTTATGGCTGGTGGCACAAAGAGATCCCTAAGTTAGTGTCTATAAGCGAAAAAAAATAGCCACCAAGTAATCATTTCTGGTGAATTGATGGATTAACTATAATTATGGTGAAGGATTGGTGAAGGTGCGACCGGTGAATGCATGGAGAGGTTGGATGCGCAAATAGATCCCTTACAAAAAACAGCGAAAACCGAAGTTAGTGTCTGTAAGCCACCCAGATTAATTCATATCGATATAGATATGAAAAAATCCGCGACTAGCACACTAATCTAAACGGGCTATCTGCAAATCCAACATGCCTTCAAATGAACTGTACCTATATTATTCTGGTTGGTGGTTTCCCATATGAAAAAATATTGTTCAACCAACCAACCGATTAAAACCACCAAGCAGTATTCTTAAGGTGAGATTTTCAGCAGGCGCCGCAGTTACTAACGTTAGACACGAATCTGTCTGCATTATATACCAAAAAATATATGGTAATTGCATACCATCCAGTGACAAAGTACACATGAATTTTCTAGCTTATACTGGTAACTGACACAATCAACAGGCTTGGTGTTTTCACTGCTGTTAGGTAGACACCACATAGTGGAACTGCATTGCGCTGCAGAAAAAAAATCACGTCATCTACAGTAGCTGGTAGTTATCCTAGTGAATGAACTCCTACGCCCTGGAAATAGCCCATATTTGAAAGAAGATCTTTTAGGGACCCCAACTTTGGGCACCAATCACCGCGGCTTCAGCCGCGCGCCACTGGTGCGCCGACTCCTATGACTTCCTGGTTTTTGCACCAGGAATGAGCATAGCCAGGCTATCCTCCATGATGCCGGTCTATTTACAGTACCTACTAGTACCTACCATGAATAACCCATATTTTGGAAGGTCAAACCTACCTTCTTTAGGGGCCCTTACTTGCTCATGCTAGTTGGTGGTGCTCACCACCCCGTCGTGAAAACCATTGGTCAAACCAGCCATTTGTTGATAATCACGAGGAAAAATGCACATTGTTTGAAACCACCAACCAGGCACCTACATTTTTCGATTGTCCATGGCCATGATGGTCCCAAGTCATGGCCACTGAGAATTGAGGAACCACCAATCAGCTTGGGGTGAACTAGGGGTACACCACAATTTTCGACAAACCCACCTGTACCCCAATACCTTGCCCCAGTTTTGTAGGCAAATCTACCAACACCATGCATGGAGTGGATTGGTAGCACTTCCTGGATATCGAAGCTATCCCTTGTCACGTTGAGGTACCCAACAGCCAGGTTCCGTTGCAGCCCCCAGTGACTGTGTACTGATCAACCACTAACGTTTAATGTTTTTGAATTGGAATGTTTTAAATACATTACGGGTTGAGTATGGTTGAATGGGTCGATTTCCAAAACAACAACCTTATCAACGGCAACGACAACACAGAACATGTTTTTGAAGAACTGACCAATCACACTACTGTTAATGATAATTTGTAGCGCTTGATGGGGAGGGAAGTAATTACTGATGCATAATGCTCATTGATCAAGGAGACAACAACCCGCCCCCAGTACCAAGCGTTGCTGACTCTCGGGCAAACATCTTTGAGCCAGCTCTAAGGATCTTCAATGAAACATCCATGACGAAGATTTGTCTGGTTGGTGGTTGAACCATGACTATGACACAAATGGCGAATTGGGTCAATATTAACCAACCTATTTCATGGGGAATCATAACCAACAATAATAGGGAAAACATCAGAAACAATGGTTAATGGTGGGGGAGCCAGGGGCAAGGTTGTGACACACTGCCATATTGGTCTACCAACCAACCATTTGTCAATGCTGGGGAAAATGAAATTGCATGAAACCACTGACCGGTTTGTCGATTTCTCTTGCTGCTGGAATTTCATGTGTTTGAAACAATGATTCTTGATGGCACTTAACAATTCTGAATACTTGCATTGGCCCACCACCAAAGCCAAGATTCTTTTGGCTACCTCTTTGGGGTTTTGTGGGTTTATGGTTGACTATCCAAAATATCGAGCACTTCTCCAACACAACCACCGCAACAACCAACTGCCGCTGATTTTTTGGGGCGATTCAAGCCAGGAGCTTCCGATGTGTGTCGTCTGCATGCAGCAAACTGCCCACATGGGTTGGCCGCGCCGGAAACGTTGGGCAATCATGTGACGTTGGCGAATGTTGGCCGCCGAGCAATCGGCAATGGTGATAAAATAGTGGGGAACCAACCCCATTTACAACTGGCTGGTGCAAACCAGCTGATTTCCTACTATCTCATGGCAACCGGAAGCACAGCAAGTACAAAAATAATAGATATGATATGATATGATATGATATATGATATGATATGATAGTATCTTCAAGGGTTCAAACAAGGGCGGTTTACATCGCATATTAATGATCGTTTCCTCTCATTCAGCCGGCTGAAATCAATGACCAGCAAAGATGGTGGCCGTGGTACCCCTAAAATGTACCAGTTAAATCAATGCACCTCTAAAACCAATGGTTTCTTAGTGAAATGATCCTTTTTTGGTGGGGCATATTGGTTACCTCATGGCTTGGTAGAGACCCATATCTCTAGCCATGTTCCAACTGCATTTTCTCTTCAAACAGCGCCATGCGACCCTCGAGGGGGTGGGAAACCGACCCAGAAGCGCGAGTTTTTTCGCTGGCAAACGATCGCCCAACGCATCAATCATTGGAAAAAGCAAGCTGGTTGGTGGTTGTAACCCCTGTCAGGAATCTTCTTGTCACCAAACATTTAAGTTAATACTAAGACTGGCAAACATGTCAAGCAAACCACCAACAATCATAGCTGTTTAACCATTCCCTATGAATCGCGATCATCCCCTATCGCAAAAGGTCAATCAAACCACCAACCAGTTGATTTTCCAGTTGTCTTAGATTATTTGCCATTTTCCTCGACGATTTTGCCAGGTCTGGGAAACAAAAACTGAACAAAAAAAGTGTCCAGTGGAAAAACCAGTTGTGGTTTCAGCTGGAAAAAAGTGCGCTCATGCACGTGCCTGCTAAGTGGTCAGAAGAAGCCGTTGCAACCCGTTACAACTAGCGTTAGGTGACATAGCGAAGGATGTGACAACAATGGGTTTGTTGCATAAAATACTTTCTAAACATACATATATATATATATATATAGATATAGATTAAACAAGTCTAAATTGCTTTACTTGATACTTATAAATATTGCATAAATTGATGTTTACCATAAATGATTACACTTGGACATGTTCTATAAACAACTCAAATCTTGATGTCTATGTAAAAACATCTCAAAGAACAAGACAATCGAAGAACACACCAACCAACTAAGCACACGAGCAACCATTCAACCAGCAAGGGTCTGGTAGCCCCTCGCAGGACCAACTTCAAACATGAGAGTCAAAGGGAGCCTAATGCTTGCCACTGATCAGCAATCGGCCATCATGGTTTATGAATGGGAAATTAAGTACAGTCGGCATCAACCAGTTTGCCGTCAACGAAGATTGAACTGTTGGCCCCCAGTTCGCAATCATTTGCATATAGCTTGTAAATGGATGTGATTCTATAAAATCTGGGAAAATCCGGCAGTTATGGCTGGTCTACCCATTAAAATAGATATAACCCATCTTTTGAAGCCTAAAAACCGGCCCAACCTGCTGGTTGCATCAGCCTCAGGTCGCACTGGATGGAAAATCCTTCAGATCTCTGAAACCACCTGAAATCTCGGAAATAAATAGGAGATTAGTATAGGATTAAACAATAATGATTCACACACAAATGATTCACAATATGGATTAATAGGGGATAATCACCAACAACAAGGATTAAACAACTCCTATATGGGGGCTTCTCATGCTAGGAAATGGGAAAACCCCGAGTTATGATGGGGTTTATTACTATATCAATAGTTTGTAAGCTGGATGACAACTGGGGGTACCCCTATTTTCAGAAACCATGATATGTTTGAGAGATGGATGGAAACATATATACTGAATCCGTTTCTCACAATTCTGGTACCTTTGAAACCACCTATGGATGGAACAAATCTGATTGTTGGTGGCGAGTGTACCCATCCCCAACATATACTCAATCAACCAACTATCCCAAATACACTAACAACCAGACAAATGTGGCATGCTCAATCCGAAGAAAACAATTCATGATCCCCTGCCACTACTATGGTCAGCAAATGCACTCTGATTATCTGAAAGACTAGCTGCTATGAATCAGCTTAACCACCATTAGCCACTCAATGCTCAGCTCGTTAACTAGCTTTAGCCATCATTCATCATGTGTGAACTCTGAACATCATCAACCATTGCCACTGCTGGCTCAACCATAAGGGATACCATGAGCCAGGGAAACTGCTAGGAATCCTCAGTGGCTTAGTAACCCGACAAGCTCGCTCTGAGGTTAGTCACCAGCCACAACTGGATCTCCATGCTTAAGAGAAATCACCACCGAAAGATGATCCCGTTTCAACGGTTGTTGCGGGTTGGTAGTGTTGGTTCAATTGGCTGATCAAAAAATGCACTCATTCTACAGTGACACTTCAACAACTAGGGTTTTGTGGCCCAAAATCTCCAAGCACCGAGACATCCTGAGGTACGGTATCCTGTGGCCAGCTATTGTTTTGAAATGACTTTTGTTGGGGGGAGTTTGAAAAGGTCGAGTTGAAACCTTCGTTTCAGCTGAGGATCCAGCCAGAGCTACCAGGGCTCAGCCGAGCCGAAACCACAACACGGTGACTTCAGGCGTGTTCGCGGCTGAACACAGGCACCGGCACCTGGAAAGTTACTGTGCCAAAACAGGAGCGGTGCGCTGCGGTGAAGCGCACGAAGTGGCGAGAAATATGTGAATCACTCAGCAGTGGAGCGCAGTCAGACGACTGACTTCAAGTGGAACATCTGAGTCATCTGAATCCCGGCAAGGTTTGTGGATGATTGTTTTCCGCGAAGCACTCACCTGGTTGGTGGGCAACATTGCCACATGCACAAGTCTTTGAGAAGCCATCATGTGCCATTATGCTCAAGATTGAACATAAACATGTTGGAAACCACCACCTATTTGTGTGCACAAAAAAACGGTAAAATTTACTATAAAATTAGCTCCACAGTGGGCAAAAGATGCATAGAGATTGATCGAATTAGATTAGAATAGTTTTGATGCAAGTAGGTGTTTCTCAAAATAGGGGTACCCCTAAATTATCCAATATCAACCGTTTATAGTAATAAGCCAACCATGTTTGGGCCCCCCCACATTTCAAGAAACCACTAATCGGCAACACATTGGATACATTGAGGAATGAATAGATATCCTGAGGAGTTCATGATCGGTCTGAGGTGTTATCGACATAAATTGTATATATGGAAATGTCTTGCTATAACAAAAACAAAAAATAGTTATATGATATGGATAACTACATGAAACTATTTGAATGCATATATGACCAATTATGATAAAATGGAACTATTTGAAAAGCTAAATTAAATTATATGAACAACTCTGAATAACAGTATGAATAGTTCGATGAAGAAATCATAAGATACCGAGAAACGTCCAAACGCATCTGTTCTGAAATCAACAAGCACCTTGACCTGCTCAGGAATGGCCATGGACCCCAAATCAGCAAATGGGTCAATGGAATACTCACCTCGATCTGGCGATGATAATGCGACCTGCCTAAAAAAAATCTCACATGAATGTGGCAGTTCTTCCTACTTTTCAGCAGGTTGTGCACAGTTGATCATGGTCAAACATATCTCTTCCTAGCATCTCGGTGTCTCTCCCTCGTTTCATCCCCCTGTTGAGCATGAGTAGCTACTTTTCAACGTCATCAACGATGTTTCAACAGCAATAAATTTCCTCGCCAATATGAACAATTTTGGCCTATCGCCAGCCATCATCAACCACTCTTCAGCCCATCAGCAACTCTGAAACCATAATTAACATTTTTGTTAGCCAATCTCATTAGGCCATGACCAATCCTTACTCGGTGCTGCAGTGCCCTATTCCGTGTAAGATCACACACCGGCCCCCGCGCTCGGGGAAAAGTTCAAAAAAGTAACCCCCAAACAACCCCTGCATGGATCCTAAGGGTCCACAAAATACGTAATTAACAATTAATTATAAATAATCAATGCGTTTGCTTTAAATATCAACCTCTATTTTTATTGTGAAACCCAATGGCGTAGCGTTCTTAAGAACGTTCCGGGAACATGTGATTTGAAACGCTTCAATCCGCACCCTGGGGTGAAAACGATAACTTGTGATGCACTTTACAGTAAGCAAATCCCATTGGCACACACCACTCGGCCTATTCAAAACTCCAATGGCACCCTGTCTAGCCAAAGATGTATGCAGTGCTACATTTGGAAGGAAAACCAAATAGTATACTATGTTCAACCTCATGTGTGTGTGTGTGTGTCACTACATTCAAGGGGACAACCAAAACTGCAGGGGATCTTGAGGTGAGGGGATCGGACGGTTCAAGGGTCGGTGCGAGGTCCGCCTACCAGAACCCACATCTGGCTTGCCTATTTTCAGTCAAAGAGCCTTACCAAATTCAAGACCCTTCAAATGAAAAGATATCTTTCCTGCGTCATCGCCGGAAACGACACCACAGTCCCGAGAAGATTTAAAAAGTATGGGAACACTGCGTAGATCAACACCACAATCACTGACATTACGTTCCTCCATCCTTTCACCTACAAGTACAGACCAGGAAGCCCTGTGCACACCATGGAAAATGACAGAACATGGGGGTGTTTCTCAAAGTAGGGCGACCCCTAGTCATCCAGTTTATGAATCATCAAAAGTAACAAACCAACCATTTTGCGGCTCCACTCTTTAAAAAAAAACACCATATTGTGATGATCCTTAAGATGATGTCATTAACCCGCTGAGACCCATGGAGGCTTCGAGGAGAAACCCAACAAATTAGGCATCAAACACTGCTTTTTAGCCATTTTCAAACAAGTTGAACCATTCTTGTCATGATCATCAGTCATCCTGATTTTAGCTTTTTTAATGATCATTGCAACATGCCATTCTTTTCATCCCTAAAATCCAATCAATATTCATAGTATCCTACAACCCATTGATCAGCCAGCCTGTGTTTATATAATGCTCCAGCAGTTGTGTTCCTGGGTACTTGGCATGGGCACCCCAACGTTGAGAGCACTGTGGGGCATGGACATTCCACTTCTTAACCTGTCCGGGAAGACTCTGATCCTAGGATGCTATGCAAATGGACTTTTGTCAACCACTTTTAAGCCAATCTCAGCCAGTGTTGGCCTATTATCAGCCATCACCAAGACTTTCCAACCATACTAAAACAATTTTCATGCCAGCTTCAGCTGTATTTGGCCATTGATCAACCACTATGAAGCACTTTGAATTTATTTTCTGCCACTTTTTAAATCACCATCATCAGCCTCGATCGAGCCAATCTCAACCAGAATCATTATCAACTAGTATCAACAAATTCCAAACCAATGTCAATTACCTTGAAACCATATTCACCAGTTCAAGCCCTTACCAGACATAGATGCATTGATCTCAACTACTTTTGGCCCAGTATCAACCAGCATCAACCACTCTTAAACCACTATCACCCACTTGAATTCCATCATCAACTTGGTTCAGCCATTATCAGCAAAGTTTGAGCCAATCTCAGGCATTGTCGGCATATGATCGACTCATTCTCAACCAAGTTAAAACCTACATGAACTACTTTTGAACCATTATCAACATTTTGTGAGCCAACCCTAGCCAATATTGGCACCTACCATTTTTGAGCCCGTATCAAACTTGAAGCAATCTCAGCCACTTTTCAGCCAATGTGCTGATCTCATTCATGTGTAAAAATAGAAAATATCAAACATATTCAAACATGTGTATAAATAAAGACATGTATAATATATGTATCATCAATTATTTTCAGCCCGTTTGAAATCATTATCAGCCAAGTGTGTTTCATTATCGACAATTTTCATTATTACACCTTCTAAGCGAATCTCAATAATGTGTGGCCAACTATCAGCCATCATCAACAAATATAAATGTGTTGTTAAGTATTGTTGAATGACGATAAAATGATCAACCATTTTAATCCAACCCTACGCTTCCAATTACCATGGAAGTAGGTAATTTCTACCATTGTTGTTTGGGGTTAGTTACTGGATGCATAGGGCAATCTCATTCATTGTTGGCCCATCATGAACCATTGTCATGTTTCATCAGCCATTCTGGGCCCAAAAAGCCAAACATTTGTCAACTTTGTCAGCCAATCTCAGCCGTTGAATTGGCTGTAGTTGACCAGTCCAAAACTGCGTTACGAAGCTTCAAACATGTCTCAGCAAAGTGCCATTCGGGTCAGCGCGCTCAAAGTGCGTGGGAAACGATGTTACGTTCCCCGATTTCAGGATGCAGGGCCACCAGGTGGGAATCGTTCCTGCAGGACGCTTGGGCACCGTTCGCATCTACGTTCGCATTCAATAATGGATGTTCTCAAGCCGTACGGGTACTCCTAAATCATCCAATCATAACAATCTATAGTAACAAACGAATCCAAACTTTGGGGTACCCTCATTTTTCAAGAAACCCGTAGCAGGTCCATGGCTGAATATGGTCTTCCCAGCCGCCAATGGCCGGCAGTTCACATCCCAAAGCCAAGCCATTGGTCGAACTCTTGGGATTTGTTGGGAAGGTGGACCTCCCAACAACTCCACGTAGTCAGTCCAAGCCACAGGGAGAATGGCACTGACATGAGACATTTGTTTTCGTCAACGTGCGTGACAGCTTGGAGGATCCATCCTAGCTTCCAAGCTGAATGAGTCCAATATGGGCCCGCAGCAGCTAAAAGTTGGCGAATGACAACATGTAACCGGGATATCTGTGTCTGTGTTTGCCTGCCCATCCATATGTACCCTAGCCGGCACTCTCGTTCTAACATGTTCGAACCGCTGACTACTTGGGGGCACTACTATGCATGCTCAGATCTGTTGTAAAAGGGACAGAAATTGTGCAGCAAGAGGATGCACACAGAGTGATACCCCTCGGGGATCGTTGCTCTTGGCTAGTTCACCTTTGGGTAACCAGTATGAAAATGGTAGACATGTGTGTGTGTGTGTGTGCCAAAATAGGGTATCCAATGGGCCCCAGCAAAAACATGATCATTTCACTAGAAAACCATTGGTTTTGGTGGTACCAGTATGATTTGGCACAAAGCCATATGACATGATCAAAGTATACCAAACTATACCCATCAAATTAAATGGTAAATCTCATGGAGATGGTGGGTGACGTTGACGAATCTAAAGCCCCTGGCTGATGCGCACGAACCAACTGGGCAACTGAACCAACTCACCATGGCAGGCTTCTCTAACTCTCAGGACTGGAAGCAAAGTTGTTTAAAAAATCAAGGTGAAAACAGGGAGCCTCTTGAACAATGACAGATTTAGCTAGTTCAAAGCCATTCGAAGCATGGTCCCCTTGGACCAGCCAAACGAAAATCATTGTAGTGAAAAGAACTGATGATAGATTTATGGATTTTTTTGTTGATCAAAATTCAAGGTGAAATAAAGGTGGTACTGATTGTCAACCCTGGGGTGGGACTAGTGAGATCATTGCTTAAACCGGCCTTAAATTCTAGCCGGTTATCAACCATTCTGAGACCTATGTCATGATCTCATAGTGATACTCAGTGATACTGGTTGGTGGTCATCCCAATGATATGAGTCAATCAAGCAACCGTCCTGAAAAAAATATAGAACCACCAGCAATTGTAGTTATTGTCTGCTGTTTAACCATTATTGTTGGTTGTGGCCCCCTAGAATTCACAGCGTGATAATCCTCTATCTTTAAACCAACCAGTTCAACCATTTGTGTTGTTTTTTCCCTATCAACAACTATAATTCTTCGTTAAACAATCTTATTTTCCCTGTTCCCGATCTAAAAAATATAGCCCTCTATCAACAGCTATAATCCTCTATCAAAATCAGTATTCTCCCCTACCAACCACTACAATCCTCTAAACAAAAACTTCAAACGCCCACCAACGGGGAAACCTAAAACCGGGAAACCCCTCCGCACGCAACAACCGGCCTGCCGAGTTCAAGGCGGTCCGTGGGACCGACCTCCACAACATGGTTGCCGTCAGTCTCTTTGCTCAACCTGCGGCATTGGAATTTTCTGTGAGGCGTGGAGTGAACGGATCCACGGTGAGGTGTTAACAACTGGGGGACCCCGAGTTGTACGCATTCAGAGAAAGAATTTGGGGATGATACCAGGGGGTCTCCTCCGTTAAGAACTGAAGTGATCATGAGATCTGTGATCTTTCAATTTCTTTGTTGCTTCATTCTGGTCGCCGATTCATTGTGACAAACAACAAAAACATACAAAAACAAGAAACTGCGGCAGCCGCTGTTCCTACAAAAACAGTGTAAGCTTGACAAAGGTTAGGCAACTCCTGCAGCAATGCGCCTGACGAGCAAATCCATTTCCGTGGTGTTAAAGTTATTGGTTGAGTCAGCGGATTGCATTTTGTCAATGAGTTGCATGTTGTCGGAACCATCGTCATCTTTGCCATCGCCGTTGGCATAGCAGTTGTCGTCCTTGTCATCGCTGTGCCTGCAAAAAAAGCACCCCTCGTTGCTGCACGTTTCGTGTACCCTTATGCCACCCCTGATCCAAAAACTACCAATGGAATCTGCACGTGAGATTGGTGATCATAGCTATTCGCAGTTTGATGGGTCCAGTAAGATTCACTTTCTGTGCTTACAAGTACCACCGGCAAAAAATACATGATTTTTACAGCTATAGTATATACTTTGTGTTATAATGAATATTTTGAAGGTTCCAAGGCTGCCTTTTCTAGGGTCTTGGGGGCCCATGGTATCATCCTCCACTTCTTGGGAAGCCATTGTGGTCTGTTGAATCAGCACTCAATTTGGCAGTGACACCACCGCTGGGGGCTGCTGCTGCTGACAGCAAATATTTCTCAAGCGGTATATATATATATATATGTAATTCCTGAGCCACCCACGCACAGAGAATGGTTCCATGTGTAGGTCTTTCTTTTTTGTCTTATGGTTCACTATCATGGATATGATATGCTCCTTATCATTGTTTATTATTGTTTTCCGGACTTAAAAGTGAAGGGTGCCTCATCCCAATGTCATGTGATTTGACGTCTTGTTGTTCCCTCTGTGCAAATGTGAGCACGTAAATTAGAAGGCCACAACGCCGGTGCCAATAAGGTAATTCACCATGGGAATAAACAGTGGGAAGGTCTGTGAACCAACACTTGTAAGCATGGTGAACGTCGCCAGTTTCTACCTGGAGACATCCAAGTACTGCTCCCCCCTCTTTCTTGTGGTTTCATAGTTGCTAGCTCTGATCCAGAACACTCTCGCGCAGCTGACCCCAGCATCGCGCCTGGTGGGGCGGTCGATGGTTTCATGCTTTCTATTCTTAACCATAGCTGGAGATTATGCTGGAATTTATTACTATTTGAGATGGGTTTCTGAACATATTAAACGTGACAGGGGGCATTTGAGAGTGCAATCACAGGATTTCGTGTACATGCAGGGCAAGAATCATAATGGCAACAAACCTGTCCTGTACGGCTTAGCACAAGTATATACAGATGTGCAAAAGTAGTTAGTCTAGTATATCAGTATATACTTGTGCCCTATACCCTAATTAATAGCTGTATATATTACAAGGATATTGTATACCACAATTGTTAGTCTAGCCTCAATTTTTGGGATTAAAACCTACTATTTTGGGATTTTCACCCATTTTTATGCGGTAATTGAGGGTCAAGGTAGTTGTATCAATTTTTTTTGGTATTAAAACCTATTATTTTGGTATTTTTATCCATTATTTGTATCCTCCAATTCTGGTTCCCAGTTGGATCAAATTCGATGTGGTGCGTCGTTCTCACGACGCGCTGCAGCACAGCTACATGACTGGCTGGTCAGGCAATCGCAGAGAGGATCGGGCAATCTTGGTCGCAGCCGAAGTGATGCCTGGGAGACCATGGCGTCAGTAAACCCTGCAGAGTGGTACCCCCCTTGTTAAGGTCTACCGGAACTCGTAGGTACCCCAGTTATAACCGAAGTTAACTCACTGGGGGGTACCACTGCGTGTGGTTGGCTCTGGCAGGTCTGGCTGGTCGGTTCGAAAGTTCCATGGCTCAACTAGTCCTTCTTGTCGTTCGCGCAGTGAAACTTGACTGTTAATCGACCTGTATGGAAGCCCCAATATCTGGCAATGGCAGGCAAAGAACCGTCCTTTTTTCAACCAAAGAATGTTGGGCTGCACATGGCTGCACTGCGTATAGTTATAGGTGTTCAATGGGTGTTTCTCAAGATAGGAGTACCCGTGAGTACCTCTGAATCATCTACTTTCAACCATTTATACAATAATCAACCAACCATTTTTGGGGATTCCCTATTTTGAGAAACCACCAAATATTTAGCGCGCGATGGATTACCAGAATTATCGCAGCGAATCTGCTCAGCAGCGAAGCCTTGAGGTTTAGAGGTCATAAGGCTGCGGGTCAAAACCCTGCACCCCTGGTTCCCCCACCAGTAACCATTGTTTTCCCTATTACTGGTTGGTTGATATTGACACAATTCACCATAATCTGACACGAAACAGGGCTAACCAAATCCCAAGCACCCCCATAGATGTGACCCATGCGCCACGACAGCACATCACCGGCTATCAGCCATGGCTTGCCATTCAGCCACGGTGAGGAGTATCATTGCTGATCCTGGTGTCCACTGTGGCAGGCAACCAACAGGGGAACCCTGGCTGTGGTTCCATCCTTCCAAGACTGGATCATCAGCTGGCGCAGCCACCCAGCTACGAGAACTTGAGGCTTTGCCGGCATGAATCTTCAAATTGCACCTGGGCCGATGGATTGCATTTCGGGTGAACCCGCGAAACGGTCACGATCAGCAGGGCGCACTGACAGTTCAGGTCCCAGGTTGTGAACAGAACCAGCCTTGAAACTCAGTTGAAAGCCTCCTGCTCAACCAGTGTCGGTGCTGGTTCTTCTTGGATGTCGCCCCTTGGTAACTGCTCAGCATGGCTATCAGGGTTCATTTACCCTTATGGGGTCGCTTACCATGCTTCAGCGGACTTTGCCATCTTGGAATTCCTGGTGGATAAATCTGGAAACTCGGCCACACAAATCGACCACCACGGAGTGAAACCCCCTTAATTAACTTAGGTTATAACTTGGATAACTACCAAATAGGATACATATAGCTAAACTTGGGTGGGTTATAAACCAACGCATAGCCGAGGGGGTACCACTCCGTAAGCAACAAACGATTGATGATTTCTTCTACGTCTGATGACGGGTTGCTAAAGAACCACTAGTCACTAGTCACCGTGTCTTCGTGAAATTGCTTAATTTCTTGTTGAATAGGCAGATTCTTAGTTTGTGAATATACCAAGCAAACAAAGGTCCCCAACAAAAATGCTGTGATGTAACTTCAAAAGCGTTCACCATGGCTGCTCAAATTCAATGAAGTTCGTGATGTAACAATATCGTTAACCGTAATTCACAATTAAGAATCCCCAGCATGATTGGGCGCGTCAATGATGTACCCTTGCGCTCCAACGATGAAGCATGACCATGGCAATGGTCTCTCAAGGTTGGGATATGGGCACCAGTGCTTGGTGTGCGGAAATCCAACAATGCCTCAAGAAAACAACAACAACAACAACAACAACAACAACAACAACAACAACAAAAAC
>VSDK01011661.1:31978-80678 GCA_009767595.1 Symbiodinium kawagutii | reverse complement strand
AAACAAACAAACAAACAAACAAACAAACAAACAAACAAACAAACAAACAAACAACAACAACCACAACAACAAACCGCAACAACGACGACAACAACAACAGCAACAACACCACAACCAATCAATGCTCGCAGCATATTGCATGGACCCTGCATGGATCATACTGAAATGGATCATATCAACTGTTCAAAACAAGAACAGCAATCAATCAATGAAGCAAATTGTAGTGAGCATCATCAAGAAACAATCCAATCCTTTGATAATATCAACAATCTCACACTCATCCATCGTTTTTTTCATAGTGGTGGTACCTATTGACCATGCAATAAAAGTAGTATGTCATTCATAGGGATCATCCCCGAACGGCGGCTCCATGAGCTCCATCGCTCCTCTTCACCATGGGTAGATATGACTGTCACCGCCAATAAACATTACCCAAACATTCCATGTATGGTGTGTTTACCTACATTTGGGCAATTCAAGATGTAAATGATGGTATATATACCTCACACTTACATGGAATATGTCTGGAAAAGAGACCCCATTCTTGTTGCTTATTCCCATAGTTGACCATTTTGCCCAAATTGACGACTATCATCAATGGTTGCTGCACGGATTACTTACAATTTAAAACATCCTAAAACCTATGATGATTAATATCTCCATGATTCTTGGAAATAGCAATTTGCGGTTGTCAGCCAAATTATAAGCTTTGGTAATTACTGCCGTGTAATATAGCATAGTAACTTATTTCTCACTACCAATATATCACAAATATGATCATCAAGTATGAAACATATCAATCTTATCATAAATCAATTATTGTACATCAGTGCAGGTTATATAATGTGAATAGAAAGCATTGACTATTGGCTTTTATTAGTATATATGTGTACTATTGCAGGGTAAATATACCCTTTATGAGCGACGGTCAATATTTAATGTGTGGCTCAAGGTCATTTGGATTTGGTGAGTGTATTGTCGTTTTTTCAAGTTTGGGGCACTTCAGATTATTATCGTTTTTGGTGAGTGTATTATCGTTTTTTCAGCTTTTAAGCTCATTCCTGAAACCCACGACCCTCCGAATAAAAAACGTGATAAAATCAGTTCTGGCTGTAGCTCATATGCATTTCACCTATCATCAATTACTATGACATGTTGATAAATACTACATACTAGCTACTATCATCAGCACCTGTCATCAACTCTTGAAACATAACAATTAGGTAGTGTTTAAACAAATATCATTTAAACCATATAACTTTCATCATATACTTTCCATGCAAACAAAACACGATAATATACCATGATAGCATGAGAACTATGTTCATCAACAATCATGAACTATCCTTTCAAACTGGTTGGTGGCTTCAAGCCCTTTAAACAATATTAGTCAAGCAACAAACCATTTATTAATACATTTGGGATAATAAACACGCTGGAAACCACCAACCAACTCGTGGTGACGTTCTGGTTGTTGACAATGATAATTGTTATATGATTTTATATGTTATTGTTGAATCAGCAAACAAAGTATAAAATGCTGAGTTTAATGATTTGTTTGTTATGATGATGTGCTTTGATGACCATCATTATCATTACCAAGGCCCACAACCCTCTGCTCTTAAGCGGCCATAATCAAAGTCAAAAGTCATTATCATTACCACGTTTTTGTTCTGACGAATCAGCTGGTTCCATGATTTTCCCCTGATCATCACGATGTTTTTGTTTGTAATAGCACCATTAGCCAACGATAAATCAGTGTTTGTAACTTATGTTAACAGCGAAACTAAACTGATTATTCATCAACAAAACATGTGGTTGGTGGCTGTTTTTTGTTTTTGAAGATAAACCCAATCGCATTGTTTATGATAAAACCATTTGGTAGTGGCTGTGAATGATGTTTGTTTCTTGTGTTAACGATAAATCAGTCTTTTGTGATTCATGTTGATTTCATGATGAAAACTGTTGGTTAAATGCTAGATCAGTGGTGGCGGTTTATTTTGCTAAACGTGAATCAGTGTGTGTAACTGATAATTAATGACACAACTTGATCAATCAGTTTGTGTAACTTATGAACACTTGATAAATCGGTGGTGGCAGCCAAATCAATGATAAACACGTGACAATCAATGTACTTAATTATCAACTTAATGATAATTAACTTGATAAATCAGTTTGTTGATGATCACTCAGCTTTTGCAACTTATCATTAACTTAATGATATTTAACTCGATAAATCAGTGGCTGTTGTTAATGCTATTAACTTGATAAATCAGTTGTTAATGCTAAAACCCTGCGGTTTCAAACCTCAGGGTAACCCTGAGTTACTCTAGTTATAACCCAAGTTAGCTAACTAAGGGGGTCCACCTTGTATGCTACCCTGAAGCCGAACCACGGGTAACCCGTGCCCAACGGCGCTCCGCTCGCGAGTTAGGCTCGACACTCTGTGGCCAGCAGCTCGATGCCTCAAGGATCACACCCGACCACGACATGGCCAGGGGGGGCCGTGGTTAATAAGCCATGGTAGGTAGTGAGGATTATCAGTAGTTAATAAGCCATAATAGTTCATGAGGAGGATAGGTTAGTATTATTAGGTCAGGATTATCAATAGTTAAGAAGACATTTTATAGTTCGTTGGGGCCCCGAAATGTCATTAGTTGCCATGGTTAATAAGCCATTGAAGTACAAATACTATAGTTACATCTCTCACTTGCCTGGTAGCCTAGTTGTGGGCCCCAACTTGGCTAAGGTTCCCCACTGACGTGGCGTCTCATAGGGAATCCACGCCCCAATATCTCTGAGCATAGGGCGAGTAGTTGCCCAGATTGGGGCCCACAACTAGGCCACAACGAGTAGTACATCTCTCACATTAGCTAAGTCATGGTTGGGATCCCAACAACCATGACGACAATAGTTACATCTCTCATTGTCAGGACGGCTTTTCGATCCCAATGACTTGAAGTTGTCTTGTTTTTGGGATGCCTTTGAACTATCATGCTGGCTATCATTGTCATTGTCATGGTGCCTAAAAGTTCAATGGCTTGAGGGAGTGTATGGTAACTCAAAGCAGTCCCAAAAACTGTGAACACCTAAGTTAGTGGCTGAAGCCGCGCTCTGGTTGTCCAGAGTTAACGCAAAAGAGAGGTCACAATTGTAACATATGTTTTCGCCACAGCATTTGATTAAGTAAAACAATTTGAAGTGTTACCTTGTGGCAATCTAACATAGCAATGAAACACAAACGGATACATCTACAAATAAACAAATCAATAAGTAAAAAACCAAGGAGTAAATACATCAAAAAGTAAACACATCTAGAGACATATAGATGGATAAATAAGACAATTAATAAAAGGGCAAACGCAAATAAAGTAAATCAATATAAATCAATAAAGAACATGTGTTTGACATTGTTTGACTATCTCCTAGCTAGCCAATTTCAATTTTCCACTGCGCAAAATCGAAGTACCACCTACCATCAGCTACCCTCAGCTACCATCAGCTACCATCAGCCTTTCGTAACGCCTGGTAGTGTCACCAAGGAACAGGCATCGATGCGAGCCAGGTCGTGTGGATTGAACTCTTTCAATTGCTTCGCAAGGTCCTGGCACATGCCGCAGCAGCATCTCCGGACAGCCATGGTGCCGCGCGGCTGAAGCCGCTGGATGGTTGGGAAATGATGAGCCAGTCTGGACGGCCAATGATGGCTGTGAATCATCCGGGTTTTCATTGGTGATTCTAAAGGTTGTTTTACAATGATTGGTAATGAAGAGTCCTTTACCAATGATGAAATTCATTAGTTGATATTATGAACTATTAGTCACGGGTTCATTGGTTGATAATATCTACAATGAATGAGTACGCGGATTGAAGATTGAGCCCGACTATCCCCGCGAGCCATCTAAAGATCTCAAATGATGATTGTTCAGCGAGCGCCATGTCGTTAAACATTGCGGCTTCTATGTAGACCCAAACCCATACCCTTGCTATGTATTAAACAAATAAGTAAGTAAATAAACAAATATATCAATAGTCGCATGCACAATCATCTGTCGCTCTCTTCTGAAGTTAAATATGTCCGTGTATTTTGTCCGTCACACAAAAATCTCTTCGTATTGGTATGTAAAGACAAATTCTACATATAGATAAACATGCAAACATAAATGTATGACACATGAAACCATACAAGCATCCCCAAACACACAAATTCAAATGTATAATATATATATATATACATACATGTATGTATATTTGTACAAATAGAACTGTACATATATATATATATGTACATATGCTCATTTTGCTTTAATACATAGTGATTATATATATATATATATATATTTAATAGATATACATCTGCGTGTGTATGTATAAATTCAAACATGTATATAAATAAATGAATACATGCGTGTGTATGTATGAATGAAAATATGTATGTATATATAAATGTCGGTATATACATATATATATATATATTCATAAATATGTATTTACGTATGTACCAAGCAAGGAAAAATACTGATGTATTGCTATCTTGTTGTAAGAAACCATCGGAGGAATGCACTGTGAAATGGCCACATTTCTTGCTTGCTGGTTTCAACAAACCATTGCTGGATATTGCTGGTCATCATTTCAACCATGGCTCATGATTTCAAACTGTTAGATACAGTTGAGCATGTTTTGAATATTTCTCAGATTTTTTGTTATTCAACATTCCAAGCTGGTGTGCTACGATGTATTGAACCGGTATCAGTATTCCCACTGGCCCCCCTTTCACCATCACTTTTATCGGTCATAACCCATATCTTGGAGGCTAAAAACCTTACCTTTTTTAGGGGCTCGTTCAGGGGGCCATGGAAAACAATACCTGGCATTGGCTAAAATCAGCAAGTAGCATGGTTGTTTGTATGAAACCGAGGGCATCGAAGTTCCTACAAAACGACAAGTTTCCCTAGAACAAATACATTTTTTCCCTTGGAAAACCAGCTTTTTCAGGGAAACCCACAATTTTCACCAAGAAAAAACATATGCTTCACGCGGAAAACTATCTTGTTCACTTGGAAAACCATGCTGTGCAGGTTTTCTTTCCCTTCCGAGAAGGTTTTCCCTGTGTTAGGTGATGAGATTCTTCAGGATGGATTGACCATCAGTTTCACGAAAAAAACCATCAGTTTCATGAAAACTATCAGTTTTCACACGGAAAACTATCTTGATCCCTGGGAAAAACCATCAGCTTCACGAAAAAAAAAGCTGCCACCAAGAATCGAGTCCACTGATTTTCAACACTTCCCGCGCCATCTCTCCGAGCATGTCCTGGGCGCCAGGCACTGTCTGGTGGAGGGTTTCAACCCCTCAGGGGTACTTCATGGTGATCTGGTTGGTGGTTCAACCACCCCTATGAAAAAAAAAATATATATATATATATTCTGTATATATATATATATAGATGTCAATAGTGATTAATATGGTGATTAATAAAGATTTCAATAGTGATTAATAGTGGTGATTAATTTTGCTTAATAGTGGTGATTAATAGTGATTAATAGTGATTTATAGTGATTAATCCTATCACCAAACCCTGGGGGTTTCAACCACCCCGGCACTAGATGGTCAACTGTAGTGATGGTTTCAAACCCTGGGGGTGTTTAATGCCATCAGCAACCAGGACCAAAACCCTAAAAAGGTCGGTTTTTACTCTCCAAAATATGGGTCATCAGCTATTAGAATCATGGTTGGGGGCGGCTTATGGTGGTGATCACTAGTTATATATAAAGCTTTATAATCTGGTTGGTGGTTATAAATGGCGATAATCTGGTTGGTGCATTATAATCTTTGTTTATCATTAATAGTGATTAATTAATAGTGACTAATTAATAGTGATTAATTATGGTGATTAATAGTGATTAAGAGTGATTAATAGTGATTAACAAAGCCACCATGATAGATTATAATCATTATCACCATGAATACCAGCGATAAAGATTATAATCTGCTTGGTGGTGCTTCAGCCACTGACTATCATGACCTCCAGGCCGTCATTCGATTGGTCGAAATCAGCCATGTTAGTGAGTTTTATATCATTCCCCTTTGGCAATATGTAAAGATAAAACATTTATATCGTATAAATAAAAATATCTATATATATATATAAAATATATATATATACACAAACAAAGTTTTTATATGTTCTATATAAAAAACTATCTTTCAGAAAGGTCATATCATATAGAAGATAAGAACCAAGCATTTATCTCATGCATCTTATTGGTCATGAATCAGGGCCTTTGCAAAAGGAAAATACCATTCCCTTTTGCAAACACCCAACAACACCTTTTGACAAATGCGCTGGACCCCACCTGCGCACAGCCCAATCTGCTGGCGGGTCAATGGCACCAACTTTTAGAGTTGAGCACCTATATTTTGGAGGCGAACAAACCTTCCTTTTTAGGGGCCTGTCAATGGAAGCCCATGCAAGAGGAGGTTGCACGAGTCGCACGAGTCAATTCACAACCGATCCAGCTGTTCATAGACCCCTTGTGCTCGATGGTAAATCACCAGGTATATGGGACTAGTTGGTGGCTGAACCACCCCTATCAAAATATCAGTCAACCAACCACGCATTTGGCAATACTAGGGAAAATGCAAAATGCTTGAACCCACCAACCAGGTAGGATTGTTCAGGGTTGAACTGACTAATCAGGATGGATCTACCAGTAGCAAATCTTCTCGGATTTGAAATCTCTGAGAAACAATACAAGGACTGTTCTATAAAGCCATTGAATGCAACTGACCATGTTCAAAAAACATATTTACAAAAGCAATTGATCACAAAACCAGTGTTGGGTATGCCTGGTATTCCCCGTGCCTTTTGCAACGACATACTTCAATGGAAAAATGCAATCTCAAATGCCTGAAATGATGTCAAAAACCCACATGAACTACACCCCCGTCAGCTTCGCGAGGCTCTTAATTAATTCCAAAGCTTGCGATCCATTTTCGTGGTTTTTCAACATAGGGGTACTCCCAAATTCAATCAGACCAGTTTGATATGTATGTATATATATATATTTATATATATAAATATACTCAGGATTTTTTGAGTTCCCAACGGCTTAGGTAACCACCATTTGAGCTTGCACGGATCCACCGTAGCTGAGGGCTCAGGCTAGCCCCCCCCACAGCGATGCACCAAGCATCGGCCCTGACCTCTGCAGATTTCCGGCGGCCGAAGCTCAAGTTCAAGAAAGTCGTGGATTTGCCCGACTCGCCTGAGTCGAGGAGCGTTGAATTTGATGGTTCACCAGTGGTTAATTTGAGGGTTTATTCCTATGGTCCATGAGCCCCCAAAACCTTGAAAAAGGTAGGGTTTTAGCCTCAATAATATGGGTTATAACCTTGAAAAATGATGGTTTTTGGGGCTCATGGGTTATACAATGATTATATAAGTTCAAGAAAGTCGTGGATTTCGACTCGCCTGTGAGGAGAGTTCTCATGCACACGAAATGACTGGTGGTGCGAACAGCCACCCTGTCATTGAATGCGCAGGTCAACCATTTGTCAATGATTGCGTTTGGGAAAATGAAAAATGTTTAAAACCACCAATCAAATGACAACGTCAGGGAGATCACCACCATGATCAGTGATAAACGACCAATCTCATATGTTGAGTAGACGCAGCACGATCAAAACGCCACAGGAAGATCACTGCAGAGACTTGGTTTATTATCTCAAGAATGGTTCCTGTTAGAGGTTCCTACGTTTGAAAATGGTTACCCCTCTTCAATGGTTACCCCTCTTCAATATGTTAGATATTCCTGGCCAACACAGCATCCAACAAGCTAGCCACACTCACCACAATCGAGGATGGTACTTCCGCTTACCTCCATCGACCACACACCACCACTTTAATCAGTGAAGCCGTGGCCATTAAATCACCCTCTGAACATTTATTGATGCAAAACTACCATTGTCGCCGCTTAACATGAGCTTCGCTGGACAACGAGGGCTGGCCAGCACTGCGAAATTGATCGTGATCCAAGTGGCCGAAGAAAAGCTGCTGCACGCATGCCTGGGCACAGGTGGTGTCGCCAGCAAACGCTTGAATCGCTCGGAATTACGTTTTTTTTTTTTTAATGATGATGGTTCATGATCATTCATTGAGGATGGTTGCGGATGGTTGGTGAGAGTTAATGATGGTTGGTGCTGGTTCACCATAGTGAATGATGCGTCATGTTTCTCAGTGGCTCTGGTGAAGTGGTTCATAAGAAAGCTCAAACAATCAGGCAAACAGCGGTGAGCGTTGCCAACCTATTGGTTGCCAATTGGTCAACAATTACAACTGTCGGAGTCAGGGCTCATGGTTGATCAACAAAAGTGGTTGTAAGAAATGATGCTCAATGATTGATGATTGTTAATGGATGGTGAAGGGTGTTTGCCTCTTCTGATCGCTTGAGCTTCCTATGAACCACTTCACCAGAGCCACTGAGAAACATGACACATCATTGACTATGCCAGCACCAACCATCACCAATGATTGATGATTGTCAATGGATGGTGAAGGGTGTATCAGTTTCTGGAGGGTTCAAACCAACTGCTGATTGCCACACTGCCAGTGATCCAACATAATGATTAAGGTGTTCAAAATCTTTGAAGGTTGTTCATTATGTCTAGGAGGTTCATCATCCACTCAGTAAGGGGTTAGAAACAATGATTTTAGCCCACTAAAAGGTGGAACCTAGGACTTGAGGACTCGATAGCCCTGATTAGGAGCCAGTTTCCAACCATGGGAGGATCCTCCAAGTAAGCATTATCACTCCATGGTTGCAGATGGATGTTTCTCTCAAAATAGGGGACCCCTAAATCATCCTGGACATTAGTCATCTATAGGAATCAACCAACCATATTTGGGTTCACCAGCTATGGCTTGAGAAATATATATATATATATGTATGTATGTATGGCCATCACCAAAATTTGGCGGTTGATGGTGTCAACAACTTCGGGCGAACTGGCGAACTAACAAACATGAACGAAGAGTCTTTCGTGGCTTTTGATCAGAAATCTGGTTGGTGGTTGAATCACCCCTATGAAAATTATTAGTCAACCACCAACCATTTTTAAGTATGTAATTACTACAGGGACAATCCAAGTGTTTGAAACCACCAAACAGTTGTTGATCATAAATCGGTGCGATCACCAAGAAAATCTTACCCTAACATGGCAAAAGGATCGTGGGCTGAAGGGTACGGTTCAACATGAACATGAATGGAAGATATTGTTGCCACTGATTGATGATAAATAATCAATGCCAAACATCATAGCCAAAGTCACTACTGGGTAACAAATTGAATAGTTGCTTGACAAAAACCCACCCTATGCACTGTGAGTGCTTTTCCATTGTGACATTAATCACCACTGACTAGGACTGATCGGTCGACCAACTAATGATTTATCAGCAGTGTAGGTACATGATTGCAAACATCTTAATAACGTTTCCAGCTTTTTTGTATGATCTCACTCACATTTGATTTGCTTGATGGTTAAAACCAGGCGTTGTTGCTGATGATTAAGGGCTGCCGCCATGTTGCGATGTTTGATAGCTATATTTGATACTCCCGGGTGATGCTGGTCCATAATTGATAGTGATGTTCAAATTTCTAGCCCAGTGCTACTGATGACACAGCAACGCGCCAATGGACAACATTCTAAGTCCTCTGGGAAATCCACATTCAAAAGCATTCCCAAACTGCAGCCCTTGATGATTTCAAGCGATACAAATAGCTACAACTCCAACAATGAGTTTCGGAAACAAGAGTTCCACTTAGACCAACTGATAGTCAAACTACTAATTCAATTAAACTGTGACTTGCAGTAACTCTGATCCAATTACAGTAACTCTAGATATGCGTTTGGCTGACAGTCCAATTGGTTCTCCAACCAGCTATGGTTGCTGGTCTGCCGGCTCCCTGGCCAAATCAAGTCTTATCCCACAAACAACCCATTGTTGCATTTTATTACTATATGATTTAGGGGTACCCCGGGTACCCCTATTTGGAGAAACACCCGTATATATATATATATACATATGTTGAACTCAGAGTTAACACCATCGAGCAGTAGCCAATTCATATGCCCAAATAACACACCAATGTACATCATGCAACCCCATTTCAACAATCAGCTTCAACTTATGCAAGCTAGAGTGGTGATTCAGCTACTGAATGCAATTCGTTGCGAGTCACAAAAGGCAAACACAATCACATGAAACACAAAGTAAAATTAGGTTCATGCTGAGTCTAGGTCGGATGGTCATATAAATAAATAAATAAAATATATATACACTATACACATATACATTTGATAGAAAATGTTGAAGTACAACTAGTCCTATCAATCTTCAATGTTTCCCCAAGGCAAGATTTGGACCAGAAAATGCTTGGAACAAAACTTGCTTGTGTACCATTACTTCTTTTTCACAAATCATTTATGCTTGAAGGAAATCTGTCTCAGGGTCGTGTCCCTTGGCCTTCTGGCGTCCCTGTCTCCAAAAGCGGTGGATTGAAAATTACAACGCTGATTTCTTGAACAAAATCATTTCAACAATGAATTCGTGCAGTCGGATGTCCATGGAAGCAAATTTGATCAATTTGTGATTCCCAGCGGTGCTTTTTCACTCGGTGCCATGCGTTTATTCAAGTGAAGAATTCATAAGAAACCATAAGAAACCGATATAGCCAGCTGCACTATGTGTCCGCCCCAATCCTTCTTTATTTTGACCGTTTGAACCATTATACAAAGCCACGACGACATGAAAATCAATGTAATCCTGACATGAACATGCATGGTGGTTTCTCAAAATAGGGGACCCCAAATCATCTAAGTCAGTAATCTTAGGGGTACCCCTATGGCTTGAGAAACACCCACATGTACACGCACCTTTCTTACCCGGTGCTTTATACAACTCTTCTTCCGATGCGAGCTGCGATGAGAATTATCAGCAACACCGAAGTCAATGCCAGGCAAATCATGATGATAATAATGGCCTCAGCACAAGGAACGGCTCCCAAACGTTGGTGACTCGCTTCCAACGTTGGCAAGTTATTGCCTTTAAAACCACTATCGCCCTGCAGTTCACTATCATGTTTATAGTTACCTATACTAATAATACATATTATAACCCACATCTGGAAGACTCAAAACCTACCTTTCTAGGGGCCCTTTTGAGGGGCGATGGCTACTTCAATGGCTGATCACCACAGGGGATCACTTCAATGACCATGGCATGGCTTGGGATTGTTTGGCTAATCAAGGACCATGGTAATAGGAATTATAGCGCTTGCATCAGGGATTTGTAAGGGATGGATGCTTTCGGGATTAATCATTTTGGCATTTAATGCTTTTATGGGAGGTTTCAATGTGCAATAGGGGAGAATCTCCGACAATAGTGGTTGAACAACTACTATTTGGGAGTTTCTTAAGCCATTGGGAACCCCCAAACATATAGTTGGTTTACAAACTACCATACATGATTAATATGAAGGAAAATAACTGAGGGTAGCCCTACGAGAAAAAAAAAAGGGTCGTTCCTAAACCAGTGGCCCCACCCATACTAAGTTTTCAGGGTCAGTGTGATTCACGGCCGAAAATGGTCACCAACTCATTTCAAATGCCATGTTTTCAATTATTGAAACAATGATTGCAAAACACAGCCTGGTTTTATCATGAAAAATCAGAGAAAGAAACCTATTTAGGATTAAAAAACATGTTGTTTCAACATTTATCATGTAAACATTTGTATCAAATATAAACATTTGTATCTTTTAAACCATCCTAAACTCTCCAGTGGTGGGAACAACCAGGGTTAATTCCTCCTTTGTGTGGAGCTAACGAGTTGCATTTTTTTCGGAGTATCCGTTCTCCAAACGTAATTGTTGTTGCCTCCATATGTGGATGCACCACACCAACATGCCAAGTATCTCATTACATCTCACATGTACTTGCATATTTACATACGCACATCAAAACAAACATGATACACACATGAATGCGTACGTGCATGCATGCAATCATGATTTGTGGAGACATTGCAAACATGACAACATGACAAAACAAAAGCAGACAAACACACGCTACGTAACATGAGACAAAACATTGTACCCTGAACCCTGCTAAAGTTAACTAAGCAACTGGCTAACTGTTTATTCCCTTGGGTGTTTTACCTAGTTTCATGTCATTGCGGGTGAGATTTTGGGCCCCAAATCTTGCTGGTTTATATTATATGGATCCTGGGCATTTCCTTGGATGCCTACTACTTCTCTGACTGACGCTTCCTTGCTCTTTCGCTGTCAAAATGCCAAACAAACAACTATGATCTTTGAAGCTGATAGTTGCCAGCTCATTTGGAAACCCTGAAAGTGCTGGATCCAGATCCCATCAAACTCCTTTACCAAAACCTACCTAAAATCAACCAAAAATCAAGTTACAAAGGGCACCTCCCATCCCCAGTGACCACGACTGTGGGCTACCAGTGCTCTCCACCGGGCAAGTCCCAGGCTTCGCCCAAGCGGCTGAGAATTGTTCCTTGAGATGCACCCGTAGTTCCAGGTCTTCGTCAGCCTGTGGACGTCTGTGTCCCCCACGTAACCCTGGGACACCGTGGTGAGGTTTGCCCCAACCCATGGCCTTGGTAGTGTTGGCTCTTAATTTGGATCATGATGCGTCATGGAGTCATGGAAAACGTTTAGAACCCAAATGCTCCATGCAGGTCAGTTTAAAGTCAATGGAGTTTTTAATGTAAGAAAATATGCGATATATTTTGTGGTATTTGGGTGATATATGGCTCGTTGACCAAAGAAACAATTGAAAATGCTGCTGCTGATGCAAGTTTCAGCAGGATTTCTGCAAAAACATGGACTTCTTCGAGAAATAACTCTTAGCCCCAGGTGTGTACGAGAATCGCCGGCTTGGAGGTACACAGTATCTCAATACTTCCCAACCATTATCAGCCATCCAAACATCATTGTATTTAGTAAGCCGACCACTTGGGAGGTCCACAGTTTGTAGACGTCACGACCCACCTGGGTGAGCATGCAATCATCCGTGGGCCAGGCTATGCTGGTGGCAGGTAGTTTGTGCCTAAATCATTAGCTCTAAGCAGTTATCAACATAACTACCAGGTTGGGACCCCAAAAGTTTGCTAAGCTGGTTTTAAACAACAACGCGAGTCAAATTGCTTATTCGCTAGAGACCACGATTACTACAACCATTGATGTGTTCCATCCGTGGCAACTGTGCCGTGCGTCCCAGATGCGTAGTTGTAGATGGGTGTCGCCAGCAGCAGCACCAACAACCACAGAGTCACGAAGGTGTCCATCACGTTCAACAAAGGCACCTGCCATGGCTGCCCCTGTGATAGTATGAAAATCAAGGGGAACCCAGGTCAGTAGGGGGTAGTAGTGGTGAATGATGGTTTATTTGGATTTATAATGTCTCATAGCGGTTCATCATGGCTAATAGGGGTTAGTGGTAAGTAACAGCTTTAGATGGTTAATACAAGTGGTTGCCAATTATTAATTTGTATTCACAATATAATTGACAATAAAGGCTTGCAGTGAATGACGTTTAGCAATGTTTACAGCAGGCTTTAGAACGGTCAATCATGTTCAGGCTGGTGCACGAGTTGTGGATCACAAGCTGGTTGGTGGTTGAACCTCCCCTATGAAAAATATTAGTCACCCAACCATTTGTTAATGATTACCAGGGAAAATCGAATATGTCAATCAAACCACCAACCTGTGGTTGTTTAACCATTATTGTTGGTTAATATTTCCTATCATTCACTATTATTCATGGTTTTAACCCATGGTTAATGATGTTGATGATGATTTATTACAATGCCAACGGCCGCCCAAAAATCTGGACGTATAGGTACCCTTCGGCGCTTCAACGGCCTCTTCCAAAGTCGGCAGACCCAGCGGGGCTCCACACTTGGAACAATTCAGAGGGATGATTTTATGTTTAAAATCAACAAATACTTTATCCAATGGTTCATTAATATTCCTTTAATCTTTTTTTGAATTCAACAATTCAACACATATTTATGTATATTAGAAATTCAATGCATGGATAAAGCATGATCAAGCACCGTGTGCCACCCCCGAGTTCCGGCACCCCGTCATTTCAAACTTGAGACGCGATCCATCCCCTGCTATGTTGGTCGCGTCTGCGCATGGTCGTTTTAACATGTCAATGTGTTCATCAAGCCAAAAGAATCAGCTCGTCAACGAGGTTTTTCCATCGTTGCAATGAGCTTCACCTGACAAGTGAACATAGAAGCGCACATGAAAAAAAAATCAACCAAATATGATGATTGTACACAATTATAGACGAGTACTGACCATCTGGTCAGTATCGATGCTAATTCAAAATAAGGAAAAACACATCAAGAATGGTCATTGACCGTACATCGTGGCGGCATGGAGCCAAAAGACATCACGGGATACCTAGTTGGTGACACTCTAACAGGAAAAACTGCATGTGGCTCGAGGTGTTGCTATGCGCTGGTGTTCTTTGAAACGATTGCTTAATGTAACCCCCTATAGCTGGTGGTAAACTCCAGTTAAGTCAGTTGTAAGCAGCTATGACTGGTTAAGGGCCACGTTGGAGAGAGATCGTTCATTCACAATTTCCTTGAATCGAATAGCTGTTGAAGCTGGTTCCTGCATGAGCCTGCTGTGTCTCCGGCCCAGCTGTGGAGAACGGCGGAAATGGGAGGTTTCCTTGGGGTGTGTTTGGATCCCACAATGGTTGGACAAGTTTGTTGTTATGAGCCATCTCACCACTCTGAAGCATCATTTTGTCATGATTAAAAGCCACCATGGGCCATCAAATTATTCCAGGCTGCTGCTTCAGAAAAGTCCTGCACAGGGGGTTGGATATGTCCATCCTTCACAAGAAAAGAAATTATTGACCCTATCATCCACCCTATCATTGACTCCATCATTCCCCCCATCATTATCCATCAATATCCACTATTGAGCAGCTTGTCAGCCCTCTGACCCCATGATTAACCCCTTCATCCAGCGTTTAGCAACTTATTAATCCTATCATTCACCATCAAAAAATGTAAACCATCAACATACCATCATGCATCATCATGAACCCCGCCATTAAGCCCACCATTAAGCCCACCATCCACCAGCCGCGCGCTATGAACCAGCCGCTGTTGTTCCCCATCAGCGGGTCTCGCTATCAGCGGGTCGCCTTCCAGGGCCACGCCAAGACTTGGAGGAAGAGAAACATCGAGAGCACGAAGGCCGCAATGGTGATCTGCGGGGCGCTGGTGATGTGCTGGTGCCCTGTTGGTCTATGATGATGATGATGATGATGATGATGATGATGATGATGATGATGATGACGACGATGACGATGATGATGAGGATGAGGATGATCATGATGATGAGGAGGAGGATGTTAAGAGGATGATACTGAGGATGATGATAGGGAATAATTAATGATGACAATCACTGGCAATCTAACAATAGTGATCATTGGCAAACATGTTGGTGATGACGATCTTTGCTCAATGTTGCCAAGAGTGTATTGCTTATAATCATGGTGATCAACTCTGGGTCAAGTATAGTGATGTTCATATTTGCTGGATGTTTCGACTAGCAAGGGGTGAGGCTCGTGCCGCTGTGAAGGCCATGTTTTAAATGAAAGCCATGTTTTGGTTTCCCAGTGATCGTGCTCAGGTTGCTGCTTCAAACTTGGACAACGTCAACTAAAACTCCGAGCTCTCACACCCCTCAAGTGGTGGTTTCTCGAGTCATGGGGGTACCAGAATCATGCCGCATGTATCTGATACTTTCGATTACAAGGCTCTCGAAACACCCTAAACATTGGCCACTGGTAATGTTTAACCAAGTCATCGAATCAATGACCTGTCTTGCTTAGTATATTTCCTTTCCAAGGCTCAAAGTTTCTCTTCTTTAGAATAGGATATTATTTTATAAAAAACCTTTTCCAAGTCAGCTTATTGGGTCCAATTTTTCCTCCAAGGCATCGCGGCTTGCCGATGCCAACTCTGCCATCGGCTCGCCACCCAACAAATCCACTGCCCTTGACGCACCACCGGCGCCTGCGCTTCCGGCAAGTCGGCCGCCCACACCACGGGGAGCGACAACAGCGGGCCACGCAACAGCAAAGGTACACCGAACCACCAGCGGTCCATGCGGAAGCGGTTGAACAAAAAAATGAAGCCTGGGCGGCTTCAGCTGCAAGGGGACCTGCCATGAGCGGGGCCAGCCACAAGACCGAGATCGAAGTCATGCAAATTCCTGTCGAAAACGACATCACGAGTAAACATCATCATGCAAAAACGCTTGTAAAGATGAGTATTCGATATAGATAGAGCTACACGCGTACTGATTTGAAAATATGCTTCATAAACATCCACACATGCAAACATCTGTGCACACATATATGTACATATAAGTATAGCAACAAATATATACATATATGCACATATACATGTTCAAGAGTTTGTCTTAAGAGCTTCTTGAAACGTGTGTACTTTGTTTAAGAGTTCGTCTTTTGCTATGGATTTGTCTCCTTCCCAATTTGGACTCGTAAATGTAATAGTGCCATCAACTATGCAAAAAATAATTGTTTACATGTTCTATTCTGGATCAAATGAAATGAGCTGTATGAGCAGAGTTGTCCCAGAATCTAAACATAAAGCCGTTGCTTCTACAGTAAACCTGTAGTGTTGCAATCAAATCATTAACCCTTGTTTTCCCTACAAATTTGTTGCTGAACTTATCCCCCATGAAAGTTGGTTAGTTAACTGCTTGAGCCATGGCCTTATATAGCTGGTATATCCCCTACGATTATACCCCATTATCAAACATTAACCAGCTAGGCTTCACCAGCTAGTTGCTGGTTGGTGAGCTGCTTGACCCAGTTTGCCATAAGATCACTATTAACCATGGTCAACCCTAGAAAATTTCTTGGCTTCCCATTGATTAACCATCTATGGTTACTTAACTGCTTGACCCTAGCCACACAGTTGGTATATATGTCCCCTACTATTGTTGCTTCTTATACCCTACAACTTACCATTAAGCCGCTAGGCTTCCCCATCGTTGTTGGCTAACCGCTTGACCCAATGGCCACAGCCAAGGAGCTGGCCACGCGCTCGTAGAGCCCTTTGGCGCCCCAAGTGGGCATCCTGTGGGGTGCTCTCGAGCGAGCAACGTCCCCAAGGAACGACCAGGGGTCGCATGGTGACATGGGACTCAAACACATGGGTGTTGCTTGGAAAAGGGGTTAGTAATGGTTAGTTGAAGGGATGACAACCAACAATCGTAGTGAAACAACTAAATAAGTGGGGGTTCTCAGAATAGTGGTTTTATAAGGATTATAGTGAGTCATAGACATAGGGGATAATCACCAACAACAATAGTTCAACAGCTATTAGATGGTGGTTTCTCACAATAGGGAACCCCAAAAAATGGATGGTTTGTAAAATGATCAATATTGGATGATTTTGGGGATTTTGGGGGTCCCCTTATTTTGAGAAACACCGACATGAATACGGTGTAAACTCACGTGCCATGTTACAGATGGTACAGCAACATGAGTTTTGAAACGATTCATCCTGCCACCATACTACGGGAGAAAAAGAAGGGTCAACTACAAGTCCCCCTCATCAGCTGTGGCTGTTGGTTCATCTATCCAGCTGGGGTGACTACTACTTGTGTCGGGGGCGTGCCCCTATTTGAAACTGCCGGAGGCCCGCCTTGTAAGAATTCGTTAGAAATCATCAAATATATAGTAGCTCGTCATCAGCCATTTGCTTGTAAGTTTGTAATCGACCAATACATACCGTTTTGTAGTTTACCAACGATATTTGAACTGATTAGCAAATAAGAGTAAAAAATAATATTGGTTCATCATGTCTTAAACATGGTGAAACATCATCTCATGAGTGTCAATCAATTAAAATAATTGTTGGTACATGATGGTATCACCATTCATAGATAGATTTCTAGATCATGGCCAGCAAATGTGATAAAGATTGTGGAAAGTCATAATGATATTCAAAATTTATATCAATCTAATAGATCTAATTGTTCAAATATGCATGATCTTCTTAAAGAACAATCATACTGCCATACTATATATAATCATAATCATACTCACAATCCATGTAATAATCAATGTATATGAATCTAAAGTAACCAAATAGTCTTGATTATTCAACATCACCCATAATCATCCAACTGTGGAAACTTAACTGTAAAACTGTATAACTTATAAACTTTGTATACTAGCTATTAGCTACTAAACATAGTCGGGTTGTACCTCCTACAATCAACTGCTGTAGCTACAAAGTAGGGATGCACACTGAAACTCTGAAACACCGCTCGTATGAAAAGATACGCATACTATCGCACACTAATATCACTATGCAAAAAGTGGTGTGAAACGCCCGTATAACCTAGTCTGATTCCTGCTCAAGTTCTCATTGACAAACATCAAGTTAAAACAGAATTTGTTTCGTAAACCATTCCGATAGCCAGTCAACTAAATGATCGTGTAATAGTGCTTCAAACAGTGTCATGTCACAGAAAAGGCACACAACAAGAACCACCTGGAACAGAACGTGAGGCATCTGACACCAACAAATCAACCAATCACATGAATTTGCACTTCTTTCACTCCGAGTTCCAAAGCCAGTGGCCTACGAATTTTTTTTGTCAGCCAACCATTCCTTATAATAATTACCGGGGAAAACAAACAAAATGTTCTTCAACCACCATTATTGCTTATCATCGCCTATTATTACCAGCTTATCAACAGCTACAACCGGCTATAACATGCTTTCAAACCACCAACTAGTAGTTGCTTCACCAGTATTCTAGGTTATTATCCCCTATATCATCACCAACTTATCAATAGCTATAAGCTATAACCCCTAAACCAACCACCAACACCAAGCACTTCGGCAGCTCCCCACGTTGTTTCGAGGCGCTTCCAGGCCGCCCACGAAGCGATCGTGAGGAATCCGCCAACGACGACCACCAGAAGGATCAGTCCGGTGACCTGGAAGGATGTGGATGTGGCGATGGGTCAAGCAGTTAACATAATGGCTACCCAGGATTAATAAACCCCTGGTTGATTAACTGGGGGGGTTACCATTTGAGTGATGTCCAAAAGGTATGTTTACAAGCCCATTTCGCATGAGATTCCTTACGCCATCGCTTACGCATTCCTTACGCGACCACAGGTTTTACTTATGCGGGACAGGTAAACAAGTTCACTTACGCAGCACCTTACGCCGGCTTACGCGAGCCTGCATTTTGCTTGCGCGGCAGCTATATGACACAACTCTTATAAACGAAAGTAAGGGAGGTTTAAAAGTTTAGGACCCCATTCATTTGTTATAGCTGGTTAATGTTGCTTTCTGATTAGTGTAACCCCCCTAAAGTAGTGAAAATAGATGAAACCAACAGGTAGATACTAATCAGAAACCAACATTAATGGTTAATGATAGAGTGTAATAAGCAACAATACCAGGAAATATATACCAAGTATATGGCGAACTGGGTCAATATTGACCAACCAACAATAATGGGGGATACTAATCGACAAAGCTATAGGGAAAACAATGCTTAATGAATGTTAATGATAGGGGAACCAGGGGTACAGGGTTTTTACCCACTGCCATGTGGCAGCAATCATCATAATCATCCCAAATACATCCAAATACCATCGAATACCAAGGGCTGACAAAAATAATGAATTGTTGGGAAGTTCAGTGCCATGTGATCAGCTTTCAGCGAGTTTCATAAAGCCATACAGGCCATCAGGCCGAAGGGACCCGCAGTGAACTTGAAGTTCTGAGGGGTAGTAACATAGTAGCTGCTATGAAAGTCAAGTTGAAGTTGCCTTCCGTGGAGCTAGGGGCATATCTATATTTGCCGAAGGTTCAACCCAGGCTTGTTTCGTGGCCGCAAGGGAGACGCCATGAGCCCAAACAGTCTCGACATTCCTTCGTGTCGTTGTTGGATCTTCACGCTTGACTGTTTTTGTTATATGGGAATGCCTCACGCCTAGATGGACCAAGGAAACAACACAGTTTCATGGTTCTACTTGAGACAAAACCCTTGGAAACCAATTTTTGCCCGTTACTGCAAAGATCACTTCCTGATGTATCGTAAAGTAGTGACACATATGCAGCACTTTTGACTATATGCTGAATGGAGGGATGACTCAGTAGCAAAATGCTGAGCAAGTTTTTGATGTGTTTGTTGTTGGCGTTGCTTTTTTGGTGTTTCATAATCATCAGAAAAGACTGGAAACATATTCCGATTGTTGCAAATGTTCATATTCCGGTCCACGCAATTCCATGCGGAAACCATGGCCCAGCCGCGAAAAGCCAGGTCTCTAGCAATTCAAAACCTGTTCAAACAGCACCCCTTAAGGCGTTTCCACGCGGCATGCGCGACGTTTGAACGATGCACAGATCCTGTCGACATCAACAAAGCTCCGTAGCGAACGTAGTCTAATCAACGAGCATTGGCAAAGCATCATTTCTAAAAAAAAAATCGTCTACATGGGGGTTTCTCAAAATAGGAGACCCCCAAATCATCCAATACTGACTATTCATAGATCAACCAACCATTTCTAGGTATTTGAGAAACATCCACATGATCCATGTGATCCATGAGTCCAGTTCTCGACCGCACCTTCATGATAGTATGATCTTCCTCTCCACAGAGTATGGCCGGGAATTTCACCATGCTGAAGGAGCCGTTGGGATGCTTGTAACCTCAGTGGAACAACGACTTTGGCCGTGCAATGGATCCACCAAGTGGCACACCAAGCATCTTCGACCTATAAATCCCTAAGCATCCAGCGTCAGCAAATATTGCAGACATTGGGGTCCGTAGGCATTTTTCAATGACATAGCCACTTAGAAGGTGTCCGTAGCCAAATAATCACTACATCCAATTTGTTCATATTTTCGATAGATCAGCTTCCATGTTCGATAACATCTCCTTGGTTCACGCCACCATTTTTTCTTCAATCAGCGATGCGCTTCAGACGCGGGTGCTTCACACGGATCAGAAATCTCATGCATACACGTAGCTCTAGTGCTTGTCCTGAGTCAACATGATGCCCTGGAGTCAACATTATGTCATTAGCAAAGAAGTTTGTTTATTTTAGCACAGCATCTGTGAACTTTGCGCGCGAGAGCTTTGATTTCTCCCAGAAAATCTTCATCGGCATAGCAATGTGAATCGCCTCACATGAATCTAAGTGGTTCGAACTCAAAACTACTAAGCTGAAATGGTGTTTGACAATCAGACTGTGCACATCTATGCACTTTTTTTTCATCCAGGAAACGTGCCGACTCTTGAAATTCACGTTGTTCAAACAGAATTTCCTGAAATGCCTTAGGCTTCAAGTCACAGGGAAACAAAACACGTGAACGGCTCACCTTCAACAAACTGTTTGCTGGCTGGATGCGTGCAGTTTTGGGCGCATTGGGAACCGCGCAACACCACGGCTGGTGAAGTACAAAGACAATGCCTTGTAGGTCTGGCAAAACCTTGACTGCAACGTGCAGTCCGAAGATGAATAAATTGTGTTCTTAGCTCGCCACATAATCACAAAAAACTGCGTGTACTTAAAAATAATTGCTGCTTTCACGACAAAAGACTCCATTCCAGTTTCATAAAGACGTTGTGCTTGATCTGGGGACAGATCAACTGGGCACATTTCCAAATCCAAACTCCAATTGGATAGCTGAGTCATCAAAAGGGTGCATAGACGAAGTTCTTCGGTGTGCTCCGAGGGATCCCGTGCATTGCACACAGCCCGTAGGCATATAGCCAAAAAGCTGATCATGATGCGTGAACCATAGGCTTTCAATCTGAGTTCACCAGGAACCAAATCAAAATGCCCAGTGGTGATGAATTGCGCAGCATGCCTCAGTAGTCTACAGCATTCACGCAGCCATGTGTATTGCATACAAACATGCAGACGCTAATCATCTAGGACTGGATACTAGCTCCACTTCATCAACAGGAAAACATTAAGCACTTCAACCATCATCACTTGAGTGACTCTATCGCGCAACCGCGCCATGACGCTGGATCGAGTTTGCAGCGATCCATGTGCGGAAGCGTCTGGTCAGCTCTTCAAGCTGCTCGCTCAGTGCACCATTGCCTTCTTGCGCAGGAGAAACTTGGCAGAAATAAATGGATCATGGTGACAAACCAGCCCATAAGTTTCAAACAAGAAAAATTGTTTCCAATTAGTAGCGAAGGCGCCAAAGAATTTGAATCCCATCAAGCATATAAGAGATCCCCCATTGCAAAAATGTGCCAGTCCAAGGTGTAACGTATGCATCAAGCAGAGCCGGATCATCCGGTGATCAAAGCCAATTGCAAATGCCAGTGGACATATGTAGTCTTTCCTTGAGGTTTTAGAGGACGCATGGGGAATCCCAAATGTATCAAAACAACAACATGAATTTACATTATTAATTTTTTTGGCACAAAAAAAACGAAACCGAAAACATAGAAAATTGTTAACTCAAGATATCCATCCAGGATCAAAGCTTTGTTGAAAAACTGTATCTGGTTCATCCGAGGGATTTGTTCAAAGTCACCATAATACCTGGGAGGGTGGGGTGGTATACGTTCATATCTAGCAAGATCTTTGCACATGAAAATACAATGCATTAAGGGAACATGTAAATTTGCGTTTTCCAACACAGTTAGTTCTCAGTTGCGCATTGGGTCCGTGAGCTCCTGTGGCAAAGCACTTGAAGCACACCCCAGGCAAGAAGGTCCAGTGTCGTTTCAAGTTCCAAGATTCACGATGCCATTTCCAATCACCCCTGTCCCAGGGATGATGATGGACAAAAGGAATAAGGTTCTGCATATTTGAAAAAAACACATATTGTTTTCAAACCAAACATGGTTGAACAACCCGCCTGATGGAGGTGAGGGCATAGGGACCACCAGGCAACTTGGAACCAGCTTTGGAGGCACGCATTCCAACAAATGATCGGCCTTCTGGGTCAACAGATGGGTAGACACCGCCATAAGCAACCTGGGTTTCTGAATTTGTGAGCCAACCAAAACAAAGCAGAACCCCCCAACATAATCTATCCCAACCACCATCCATGTGTGATTTGGAACAACCTTTGGGGATGATATGACATGCCATCAGACTGTTGAACGATTTTGAACTGGCTCAAATCAAAAATTACCGAGCATGATTTTCCACGAAACGTTCAAGGACCACACGATCACGCGGTAGATTGGGTCCAAAGTTTCGGGGCCCAGCGACAACTCCCAGCGGAATGTTGCCAAGAGCAGCCTGTTCACATCAAGACCTTGAAAGGCTTGCAGACCACACCGTGTTTGTAGGATGTTTTGCAGTTCAGCTGGAAACAAATCAGTTGAACAAAATTCAAACAAAATAAGACTATATGATTAATCCGAGTATCCAATGTTGATATCATTGGTTTGACTTCTTTTGGCCCGATCAACTAGCACCAGATTCGCACAAATGACAATCACTTTGGCGCCCCCAAGCGTATATCGGGCGTCGTCCCCGCTGATGCCAACAGGGTTATGGACACCACGTTCGGCCGCAGGATGAAATGGCTTGTGCTGCCGCCACCTATCCCAGAAATTCTTGATCACATTCGGGGACACATAGAGCCGGCCATTCTCACTAAGCCAGCCAAACATTTCATGAGGCAGTATGATCGGGATTCTCAGTGTGCTGCGTTGCTTCGCTTTGCTCGGGTGTTTGCAAGGCACTTCCACCATCCATGGGTCCTTAACATGAAGCCACACAAGAGCGATGTAAAAACACAAGTTTGGGGGGTGGCGGACCAGTTGCTAACAAAACACATATATAGGATCAAGAAAAATTAATTTTGAAACAGCTACAATAAGCATTCCTGAGACGCAATAGGAAGGGCAAGGGCCCTAAAGAGATCTCTTTCAGCATTTCCCGGGAATTTGCCATGACAACCTATCCGTGCGATAGCACGTGTAACCTTACTGCAAGCACCTCCGCTCTCAAGCACCATGGCTTGAGCTGCTTCTTGCAACTCACTGCAGGTTGTTGCCCCACGTCCAAGAGATCCGAGCATGACATCAGCAAACGCCATATCATCATTGCCAAGGCGACCTGCGAAGGGGGGAGGCTATATGGATGACCAAGTGACGAAATGTATTTGTGGTGTATGTTAGGTTGCCGATTGACATACGCACCAAAGATTTTTTTTTATCGCTCAAGCAAACTGTCGAGATTTTTGTCGTGGCCACATTTAGCCAAAGAGGTTTTGTCCTAGCTCCTTGACATGTGGCAGAGAGTGTGGCAATACCCAATGCCCAAAATGGCCCCAGGGGAAGCGAATCAGCATCAAACATCATGTTTTTTTTCAGAGAAATCATATTCGTAGACAAACCTTTGGATGAATACACATTAAAGAGAGTGATTGTGGAGCGTCCCCCCCCCGAGGATCTGTGCTGCAATCTCTGCGATCGCACTGCCAAAATGCTCACGCGGCATTATTGGGCTCCTCGGCCACAGCAGTCTTTTTGACTTTGGGCTTCGGCTTTGCAGCAGCCCTCTTCACGTGCGCTGCTGCATCTTTGTAAGTTTTCACATTTTGCGACAGGGTTTGTGTGGCAAGGGTGATGGCATCATCTGAGCCACCCTCAGCCACAAGGGATTCCAAAGCAGACCTGCTATTCTCAATGATGGCTAAATGCTTACCGGTGTCCTTCACCATGGCATCCACCATATTCTCTGGCCTACGGAGCAAAGCTGTTTCCAAAGGATTTTGAAACTGTTCTATATTGGATTCAGATTTGAAAGTTCAAGACCCAAACTAAGCCAAACAAATTACTAAGACCCGAGCATTCCAGCAGCCGCCAGCTTCGAGCGCCAAGACTTACATTCCAAAATCATCTCCCCCGAAGATTTCATTGCCTAAGTTCAGTTATACTACTGCCGATCAAGAAACATCTCGTAATATGAAATGCAAACATTTTTTTTTTATAGTCGCTGCATGTAGGTGTCCAAAGGGGAAAAGACATACAATCGATATCAACAAGAGCAAGTTCAAACCAATAGGCAGCCTAAATGCTTGGGCAGCTTCTTGAACTGGTGTCTTCGGCTTTGGCACTGGCTTGGGTTTTGCTTTTCCTTTTGGAGTTCCCCTACCCTTTTGGCGCTTGTTGTCCTTACCTGCGTCCGGGGCCGATGGTTCATCCCCTGGTCCTGCTCCACTGGAAGCGCTGGACCGCAAGATTCCCGATGGCTGTGGAGCCGTCAGAGGCTTTGACCTTGGTACTAAAATGACACATGTCAAAACTAGACTAGGTCTAGATTACAGGAAGAAGAAAGCATCCATGCAAGTGTTATTTCGTTCAGGTCTAGGGCTATGACAAGAGATCACGAGCGGTAGAAGCATCAACAGCACCGGATGTTGTAAGCCCAACTTCATTTACTCGGCCGTTCTTGTCTTCCTCCGACGTCGCTGTCCAACACCAGAACAATCTTTTCTCCTGGAAGGTAATGTGTTGTTCGAAACTGTGGGTTTACTGGACTAGTTTAGCCATGTTTAGCCACTTGTCTTGGTCAAGTACATGGTGTTAAATATCCGGTCCTCATCATCAGGGAAATCTGGGTTTGGCTCCCATTGGTTGGCAGCCGTTTTCCTTTGAATCAGGTCTTGGACGGCTGTTGCATCTTTGTATTTCTCTTCCAAGTCCTAGGTACAAGAGACAAGTGACCAAATAAACCATCATGTCCAGTTGATAGAGTCTTGAATGCTAAGTTGGATCACGATGTACCATTTTCCATAACACTATGTAGCTACTAACAAAATTATCAAATGCTTAGGTCCTGAGACAGAATGTTCCATACTTGTATGAAAACAAAAGTATACTTTGTACATGAGGATGGTATGGTCGGTTGCATGCAAGTCACAAGCTTGGACATCAGAGCCCAGCTCCCAATGCGGGACTGTTCTCGAACAGATTTGTTCTGCGTGACCAGACTGCACTTCGCCCAGTCCCCCCCCGCATTCAACGTACATGTTGAACAAACTGTCGTAGGCGGCTGGGTCCCGGCCATCACCTGTCCACATGATAGCGAGCATTGAAAATATGAAACGAAACCCAAACATTTAAGCCATGTTGAAATTCTCGGATCGGCTTGATGGGATGATTCAATCTGATATTCTACCTTATCCACGCTCACTTTTAGTAAACATGACGGGCTGAGACATTCAAAGACCGGTATGGAATTATGTCAGAACACGTGTCGGAACACCTTCTTGAAGTTCTTTCAATTTGGCCTTGATGGCATCTGGGCAGCTCTTACCTTAGATACATGTTAGGTATCCAAATGAATAATATGAAACTCAAAGTTCGACGTTGATTTCACAATGGGATCTGACACATGCAAGATGCTTCTCATAGATCGGTGCCACTTCGCTTTCTTCGCTCGAAGTGCTTTGGTTCGGGCATCTCCGGTCTGAGCATAGATAACCAGCTTTGGGGCGCCCTATCAAATTCATAAGCTGAACACAAGGATACTACTAATAAACGTCATCGATAGAATATGTTGATTATTTATATGATAGATATCTTCATGGATAACCTGATGGCTTGTCAGTTGATGGCTTGGAAAAGGGCGATGGCCTGCTAGCACATGTTAGCACTATCTGAGGCAAAAACCGGTGGAACTGGCGATGTCGAAGATGACTCTGGCGTGGTGACAGGTGTCACAGCTGCACTTGGCGTGTGGAGGTCGACCGTGGTGGCCCGGGTCAGAACATTTCTGACGATGCTCAATGGAGTTGGCACGGGTTCTTTCTCTGGGGTTTTGGGTTTGACTTTTTCTTCAGCTGTTAGCCACACCTCAAATGCAACTATTTCTTCGTTCAGATCAGCTGTAGGCTGCCCGAACTTGTAATCCATCACCTGATCATCATGAAGGGGATCTGACCTCACGAAGGCCTCAAAAGCGGACAAACTAGGATGATGCAAGATCTTGGCCCTTTTGTTCTGAACCTCCTCATCATCCATCTTCGAAACTCGAGTGTAATATGGATCCATGAACTCAGCTGTCAACATCTTCTGAAACTCAGCAGCCACCTTGGGATCAAACCCGAACCCTAGGAGAGGTGTTGGTTTGTCCCGGGCAGCCTTTCTTGTTTCATAGGGCGGTCTTGCTCCTGTCACAGGGTCACGATCATCATAAGTTTTCAGGTGCGGGTTCATGTATGCTTGGCCCAGCCAATTGTCAGAAACTTGGGACGGTTGCATGTTCGGTTGGGTCACCACATCTGTGGCGGGAGTGGCAACAGGTGCGGCACTCGGTTCTGGATTTGGCACCACGACAGCTTCTGTCACAGGGGCTGGTTCTGTGCTTGGTTCTGGGTTTGGTGCTGGCACCACAGCAGCTTCTGTGATGGGAGGGGCGGCTGGTTCTGCGCTTGGTGCTGGGTTTGGCGCTGGCACCACAGCAGCTTCTGTGGCGGCAGGGGCGGCAGGTTCTGTGCTCGGTGCTGGGGCAGCAGGCTCAGGTGCTGTGGGGGATAGAGGCTTGGTCACCTTGTACTTTGCCCAAAAGTTCTTTAAAGCTTCACGGGATGGGATGTCCATAGGCTCCATGGAAAGATCTTCACTCACGGTGGTGCCGGCCCGCACCTGCCAAACATGTCCCAAGACGCAGCAAACTTTCACATCATACATAATCTAAGTATGACATGAAACATGTTTTTTTTTCACACGAAACATGGTGTAAGGAATATGCAGGTACATGTTAATACGGTAATCCCTGGTAGTTTAAGATGTGTTATACATTTATAAATATTATATATATATGTTTCTTAGTGATATTAAAAGTAACACATACCACATGGTGAAGTCATCACGAACCTCAGCAACAGTCACTGCAGAGGTTGCGCTCTCAGGGGCATCGCTCCGATTGGTCTCGACTGGCGCTGGTGGCTCTGCAGCAGCAGCGCCGACTCCCGCTGGGGCAGCCAATGTTTGGGATACATCATCCTTAGCTTAGTGTAGGATGCTTTTGGCCAATGGTTTCGCATAAACTTTGATAAATTGCCACCAAATTCCATTTCAGAATATATCATGTTACTGGTAACCATCTGGACTATGAGTGAAGCAACATAATATCAACGGTCAACATCCGAACAAAAACACTTTTCAACTGAGAGGCTGCCAAGGTAGCAATCACGGTTGGAGATAGCTCCAAGGTTGGTTGATGAGCTAATGACACCGTGTCCACATCTTCCATGGGAGTAGTGGCAGGAACCACACTCCCTGCCACAGGCGCTGTTGTTGGAATGCTTCCTGAAGCACCAGAACCTCACAGTAGAATTAAAGAAGAAACCTAATGACCAACATAATCTCAAACAGAATACCAACCAACTATGGATGGCTTATGTCACAACAAAATCAATTGGGCTATTCAGCGCATGAGGCTGGTACTATCAGGAAAGCCTTTGATGGTATCAAAATGGATGCCCTCAACAAACACCTCACATTTGATATCATTTGGATTTGTATCGATTGGCTTACCCTTGTATTAATGAAAAACACAATATCAACCTTGCCTGCAGCATCAAATCGATCCATCAAATTGCGAACTGGTGGGGTGTCGGTACTGGCAGATGTCTCTGATGATGCCAAAGATGTTGAAGTCCCAGACTTGTGAAGCTTTGGGTCCGGGGTGACCTTCTCCGCATTCGCAGAAGCGTCCTGTACAATATCAGGAATGTAGACTAATTACAATGATAATTTATTTGGGTGTTCCAACTACGGGACCGTAGCATGTTGGGATTTCCAACTACGGGAACTTAACATGTTGGTTTAAATAACCAAACCCTGTTTGTCTCCTTGGTCACCTGATCTTTCTTCCTCTTAGGCAAGGGTGGCAGCTTCGAGGTGGCCGCGAACTTTGCCCGACGTGCGTTAGCTGCATTCAAGGCAGCTCGAACCGCCTGCAAGCATGGGAGAACATATTAATTTACAGGGAAGATGAACACCAAATAACATCGAACCACACAATAGATGACAAAAAACATCTATGGCAGATGTCGCAAGCCTCCATTCCAGAAGCGAGTTGATCATCCCCATTGGCTGCATCACTGGACGAAGCCATTTCCCTGATCAAAACTATTACTGGCCTGGAGTTCCAAAATGGCTGTTCACACACCACACACCCTCGTCACGCTCTCGTCACGGTCTCGTCACGGTGTTTCGATACTTTCGATAACCTCTCAATTTAAAAGTAATAATAAACACATCGGTTTTCGATAAATCTCGTCACGCTCTCGTCACGCACTTGGGTGGCTTTCAGCCATGTATATGGATCATACTTTCAGAAAGCAGGTTCAAGAAAAACAACAGATTGTACCATGATAATTAAGCCACATTATAAGCACGATGGGCCGCTCATGTACAGGTGAACCTGCTGTCACTGAAATATATGCATCCACGGGAACATGCCAAGAAAAAATCAATTAAACTTGTGGTTAAACCACAGTTGGTTTGCACAACATACGTCCAAGTCTGCGAGCTCACAAAGGCAGATTTGGTTGGGGAACAAAAAAACCCTTTTTTTGGGCATCTAGTAGTAGTTCACGTAGTGGCGCTAAATTTGCATGGCTCCAGTCAAAAGGGGCCCGCTGCACGTCCTTAGGCAAGCCTACATTGAGAGGCTGTTTGGCTTCTGCCTGGAGCGAAGCACGACAGGGTCTTGGCATTGACAGACCAGGGGACCTTGTCGTGTGCTCCTGAACCTAAACAAATTGAAACAAATCAGGATCACTCAAATATTAATGCATTTTTGAAAGTTATTTTGATTGAACTTCATGTAACAGTTTGGTGACCTATCGTTTCACTAGTAGTCGGTTTTCCAACATCAACCCAACCTATCCCATACCCCAAACATAAAGTCAACAATTCCAAGTATATATAGGACTGTTCAAACGATAGGTCCCCAAAGATATGGTTTGGGGACATATGATTTCACTGGCCTGTTCCCATCATCAACCCAACGTATCCCATAATCCAAAAATATAAATTTATATATATATACTCAACAATTCCAAGTAGGACTGTTCCAACGATAGGTCCCCAAAGATACGGCTTGGGGACATATGATTTCACTGGCCGGTTCCCATCATCAACCCAGCGTATCCCATACCCCAAACATATAGTCAACAAGTCCAAGTATATAGGACTGTTCAAACGATAGGTCCCCAAAGATATGGTTTGGGGACATATGATTTCACTGGCCGGTTCCCATCATCAACCCAACGTATCCCATAATCCAAAAATATATATATTTATATATATACTCAACAATTCCAAGTAGGACTGTGCCAACGATAGGTCCCCAAAGATACGGCTTGGGGACATATGATTTCACTGGCCGGTTCCCATCATCAACCCAACGTATCCCGTACCCCAAACACCAAGAAGGATTGTTCAAACGATAGGTCCCCAAAGATATGGCTTGGGGACATATCATTTCACTGGAGCCCGGTTCCCAGCATCAACCCAACGTATCCCATAATTTCAACATAGCATAATTCCAAAAAAAGGATTTTTCAAACGATGGGTTCGCAAAGAAATGAATGGTTTCCTCGCCGAATGCTTTCCTGTTTTCTTTACTGGTCCCAAAGATCACCCTTGGGATGCAAATCCCATAGGCTTTGCAGCCAGCCGAAGATCCGCCATAGTTGCCAAACTGGGTTTCAAGGGAAACAAACTGGACACTAATATAGGAAAACCATTTGAAGATATGTGAAAGGGTTTTTGGCCCCCGATAAAATGAGTAGCCATCGTGCGACTAAGAATATGTATGCAATTTCAGGAAGGTGAAGCCCCCTATCTAATCTATAGTATGTTTCAAAATCTTCAGCTGAACCAAATATGTTCTCGGGGGCTCCAGAATCTAATTCTGCTAACGCTGGTCACCGCGATTCAAACCGATGTCTCCAGTTCCCTGCGCGCTAAGGAAAATCTTCAACCACTCGGACCCTCCGAAGATTGCGCCTGATGATGCTCCAGCACCCACAAAGCAAAGGACTTTGTGTATGCAGCGCTGGCCTTCAGCGAGCTGCCGCCACTCCTGGACAGGAGCGGGGCAACACGGAAAAATGGAATGGGAAAGCGGTTTCACACTACTGTACATACATAAAAGTGGCATCTATACTTCCAGAATCAAAATGTAGCAACTGAGTAAGGGACACAGATGTCCGTTGGGTGGTTTTCGATATCGCTTTCTTGACCATACCAGTGTCGCCCTTCTTCTGAATTTCTTCCTTTTTAACAGGATCCAACCGATGGTCGAGACAGGCAATCCAAGACCTCATCACATCTCACTAGCAACAAGCAAACAATATATTCGATTTGATGTTGCAGGATGTTCACTAAGGCATTGGCGGCGTGCCCACCAAGTATGAAGGTTTGAAGCTGAAGTGATCGAAATTGCACATCCAACTTAGTTTGGGAACAAACCCTGTGAGGATGCTGTGGTGAGAACGGCATGGTGCACTTTTTCCAACATTAAGTCTCTCTCTCTCTCTCTCAGTCTCTCTTTCTTTGTTTGCCATTCTCTTTCTTTCTTCTTCTCTCTTTCCATTTCTCATAGGAAGCCCTTCAAAACACTAAACTAGCGAAGTTCAAATTAGATAGCTCCAAGTTACAACCGCTTGAAAATCGCAGCATAGTGGTTCCACACAAACTGAAGGTACGGAAAATAGACTAGCTGGCTTGAAGACGGTTGTTCCACCTAAGATTTCCAAGAATTCAGCATGGCAAAATAAAGTGCAACATGAAGCAAACCATGCAGTACAAGCACATATTTTGACAGGTCACACAATGATGGGCTTTCAACACAAATGCGACCAAACAAAGTAGCGCAAACCTTGCCACAATTTGGTTGGCATCTCGCACAAATCGCTCTCCTTGGATCAGGAAACCAGATCAGTTCATGTAAGAATTCGTTCAAAGACCCCGCCCCCTGTGAATTCAAATATATATTAGGAAAACATCATGATGTGTTCTGATCCGTTTTTGACTTCGGATTGTTTTGCCCTTGGCTTTGATGCACAAGTTCTTCACTGTAAGCACAGAGTATATATGTCATGTACGTGGCACTGATGAATCTATTACGTGGGTTATACTTAAGGTACGTGTATAATGTCAACACCCTTCCAGCATCAGGAAGATATTGCATGTGCTTCAGCCCAGGTTCGGCAATCACCCAGAATAGTTTGATAGCGCAGGTGGCAGCTGGAGCTAATCCACACCCAACTTAGAAGAAACATTTCCAAACCAACATCACAAGTTGATGAAGCTCTGCTTTGAAGTTCGAAGCTGAAGTTACTATATATTGATGACATAATGAGCTGTCAAGGAACCTGCTGCAGGGTACACCCGCAAATAACAAAGATCCAGGAGACAACCGCATGCAATCCCGCAGCGCCACCAAGAACCCCCAAACTGTGAGGAAGTCGTTTGATTCGGCACGACCGTCGATGTCGTACCATTGCCTGGGCACACGCCACAGCGCTTGGCAGGACCAATTGGAGCTTGTGGAATCGGCACTTGGGCATGGACGCTCTCAAGTTGGCAGCCCCTTGGCATCAACTAAAATGCGATATAAATTACGCTTCCCAAACATGGGCGAATCTATATATATATATATATATATTTATATTTATAAGATTATTGCATCATGTTGAAATCAAAGACGGAAGTGGTCACACAGGGGTACTTGCATATCATGCACATGAGCAACATATAGAGCGCATAAAAGGTCAGATGTGACTGGTACGGTTTGATCTAAAACATGCTGTTCTGTTTGTAAAAAAACTGAGATGGAAACGGAACGTCGCAGTCAAAACGCTCACACCGGAAAACAATTCAAGCAAGTCTAAGTCCTTGGTCACATGCGGGAGCTCTGACAACATGATAAGAAGATAAGACTTGTTTGGAATCGTTTTTCTGAGCAGCCCACCCGCTCCCACCCTCTTCCTTCCCGCTCTCCCATTTGGAATATAAAATCACATAGGTGTATCCTGAGCCGTCGTGTGGAGATTTGGGCATCATGTAAACCACATGAAAGCTATATGAAGAATTCAAAAGAAATCGGTGTTCAAGCATCAGCAAAATTGTGTGGTTCACCTGTACCATAACATCTAAGTTCAAGTATACCAGAAAGCATCTCATGTGCTGCTTGGTCGCAACAGTACTGGCGCTCCCAAAAATATGAGAGCTTTGCACTCATTGGCGGACAGACAAATCCCCCGTCTTGACGGCATCTTGGTTGCTACTAGCCACTACTCACTACTCTGAAAAAGAAAAGCTGCAAGTTGGTTTCAATGCAGAACATACCAAGGAAATATCCAAAGAACGATGCACATACCTTGTCTATGTGTTGACTTTGCATACCTGCAAAATTGTTTAAATTCACGAGAGGCAGCAACACTTTTTTTGGTTTCCCCCACAAGTTCAGCTTCCCCCAGACCTCCCTCAGCACTATACTGTGATAGCACGAGTCTGAAGGACAAAGACCTAGTAGGACCCCATGTGGCCTGTAGAAGCAACAAGGTAAAAACTATACGCATACTTTTATGTGGCCTGTATAGGTATACACTAGGTTGATTGGATGCATTTAGAATGTCACAGCACGGTTTAAGCCGAGGTCACCAGTAACACAATCTACTCAGAATCGAAATTGGCCATCTGCTTGGCGCAAGAAAAAGAATTTGCCCACCCTCCACGCTTGATGATGGAGATGGTGATTCCACCTTTGCCATTTTTTCTGAACCCCTCCAGCACCGTTTCAGCCTCGTTGACATAGATCTGATTCTGAAACCACCTGGGCGGCAATAACGGATTTTAGATGCGTTAGATGTATGTCTTTTTATGGACACATTAATGTAGGATGGTAATCCTGGTAATCCCATTCGGTTTCCTGCCTAAGCTCGGTGGAGCCCATAACTACTTTTTTTTAAATATATATATATATATATATATATGATCAAATGATTTTATTGCTAAGCATATTCAATATTTTGTTCCACTTTCCGACATGTAACATACATACACTGCAGTGGTCACTTAGCTCCTCACAAAATCTGAATCCCACTTCCGGTGCCCTTGGGGTACAGCGAGAATGACTTCTTGTCTGGACAGTAGCCATCAGGAATGGGGATTCCAGCTTCGCGAAGCACAGCCTCCTGATGTTCTCCCCAAGCTTTCAGGAGTCAAGACAAGCACAAACACATACACAATTTAAAGCACAACACACATAGACATATATAATAAACGTGCAAATGCAAAGGGTAGTGATAGGGAACTGGAGAAACACAACAGTGATTAACAAAGATCACCTCACCAGAGCAAACCCGTGATATCTCTTGTTCGACTGAGCCAAGGATAGTCCAAGCCCATGAGAATATAGATTCAGTCAAGAACTATGCACCAACCAGATACATGAAAAGCAATGTAGTTTCAAAACATTAGCCCCAGTCCTTCTCTTTCCAAGCATTCTCCAAGACTTTAGGATCGGTTGGGGTGCGGGTCTTCTTGTTCGGTTTTTCCCCTGCTGTTCCATCACCAGCCGGTGTCTCGGCTTCACCATCTTCTGGCCCAGCACCCTCAGAGTTCAGCTTCACCCCTGCTGTCCCATCCGCTCCAGCCGGTGTCTCAGCACTGGCACCCTCAGCGCTTTCCCCTTTATCCTGATCATGATTTGGTTCATTACTCCCTGCTCCTTCTACCTTTGCCTTGGCCTTTGCCTTTGCCTTTGCTTTGCGCTTTGCTTGCGGCTTCTCTTCTCCAGCATCCCGGCTCTCAGCTGGCCGCTTCTTCGTTTGCTTAATCGCAGCCATCACCTGGCCAAGTCTTGAGAATTTTTGATGTTCAAGTTTACAAACCCCAGATATACATGTTTAGTAATTGATAAGCAGAAGAAATGAAAACAAGTTTGAAAGGCCGACCCCCAAGACTATTAAGAGCATATCTTTTCCCGACTCTAATCTAAGAACCTGCTTGGCCAACCCGGCCTTATTTTGCGCCGCGACCATGTCAACGTCAGCACCGCCACCTGTGAGGTTGGAAGCCAGCTGAGTGGCCTGGTCCTTCAACGATGCATCGATGAGGATCGGGGACGGCAGAAGTGGTGCCTTCTCCTGCGCATGTTTCGGAATTCAGTTGCCACTATTTTCTTGAGTTATGCTAGTCACCTTAATCTGCTAGTCCATGAAAATTGCAAACCTAAAATGGTTTTGACTTCATGTTCCCGGATCCTTATGGGCTTGGCGCTTGGCAGAAGCAGCGGATATTGGCAAGGGTCCATCAGCACCACCAACCTTCATCCAAGAACAGGGTCTGTTTGTTTAATGTCGGAAAAAACCGTGCGCCAACCAAGAACAGTTTTCATATAGAAATTCAATCACTGGCCTTGGGTGCATCGGTTGTGACAGCCGCCATGTCCTGCACAGACATGGAGAGTATACCACCAACCTATACATCCTATACGGTTGTTCAATTCCAAGAATGACAAATATCAGATTTTTAAAACATCATGAATGAAGAAAACACAGTAGTAAATCAAACATACATAAAAAAATATATGTATACATATATATATATATATAGAAAAATATGAATATATAATATGTAAAATCTGAACAGCCCACCTTGGATTCAACATCCAAAGTTGGCTTGGCTTCTTCCTTGGGGATCTCGACCGCCTGCATGAAAGAATTTGGTCAACAAGTTGAAGTTGGGCAATTTAAACCGCAGAGAACAAAGAGCCTGGGGAATTTCTTCTGGAACAGCTTGTGCTTCCATCTTCGGGACCACAGCCACCGCCTATCAGGAAGTTACTTTTGAAAAACAGAAACTAGACCAAACTCAGCGCACACCCACTGACCTCACTTGGAATGTCGCTAGCGGAATCATTGTTCTTCGGCACCGCTACCACCTGGCAATGAAAAAAAGCTACAGTGAAATGTTTGCATAACTTTATGACCCCATTTGCACCTCCGCTGGCACTTCTGACCCAGAGGTGGACATACCATCAGAGGCCTCCTTAATACAAGGAAATTTAAAATTGAGATATCAAACCTGAAGGCTGAAGAGTGATTAATAGCCAGTCCTCCGTGTTGTTCATCTTGGCTAGCTGCCGGCCCATGTCTTCTTGGTCATGATGCTCTCCAGCTGGCCAAAGGTATGTTTACAACTGGCATGTTTACAAGTAGCAATTCCCCGCCTTCGGCAAGATCAGCGAGCGCTTGTTGCACGCATCCCTTGATCAACTTGATTTGCCAGCTCCTGACAAACTGTCCGCTTTGATTGGCAATACCTTCAGGTATTTGTTCAAGCAAAGCCTGGAAGAAGGACTGCGCAGAGCCAAGGTCATTCCATGAATGGCCAAAGTGCGACCGTACCCAGCTTGCAAAGATGCCCATGCCTGCAACCAGCTAGTTGAACAAACCCGCCCATGAAGCAGTGGACCACTTAAGCACACAAAGAAACGAACTAGATACGTTTCCTTGCCTTGATCACCCTTTTAGTGGCTCCTTCTGGAAAGATGCCATAAAGCTGGGCAATGTTGTAGAAAATGGCCTAGACAGGCTACCCACAAAAGATGTGCAAAATAGATGGAACGCACCCAGCCTTGAAACATCCATGAGGTGGCCACGGATCAGCCCCCACAAGCGTAGCGCATATCTCAATGACCCACAGGTGGTTCTGTTCCAGGGCCTGTGCACAATCAGGTCCAGAACAGTCCTGGAGGTTAAAGAACGCCTTGTTCTCATCTCTCCGGACTTTGTGCAAGTCAACACGTTGGACGACATACGAGTTCACTGCATCCTGCACGGAGCAACATACTAGTTCTCGTTGATGAGATTTAAATGTAAATATACTTAGAATAGTCCTCCAGCATTGCAGCGTAGACGCCCGTGGCGTCAGAAGGTTTGGCCTAAGCTCTTTTAAATGTTTGGTAGCGCAATACTTTGGCACTGATAGCAATTCCCCCCGGGGTTCTGACCATGTTGTGGGCGCCAGGAGCAACAAGCAGTACCAGCTACCAGCGGCAGCACTTCGAGCAAATCGCTGAAGAAAAAACAGCCGAGTGCCGCATGTGACATCACATGGGTAGTGATCTGAAGAGATCGTTATATTCCATAAGATTCCATAAGTATCTAAGAATATCTAAGACAATTTTCACTGCAGAATGACATCAGCAGTTACCTCTCCAGATAAAATATGGCTTTATGTTTGATTCATCCGGACAGGTGAACACTCAAGGTGGCAGGTAGCAGGTCGGTGGTTGCGTACCGCTTTCCTCCGAAGATGGGTTTCTCCTCGCAGATTTTGACACTCCCCACTTGCCTGGGAAACCAGAACAAAATAACTAAAGGTTGCTGACCTGAGGGCTTACAAGCTTGGGAGCTGACATTGTATCGCAGCTCGCTTCATTCACATCAGTGCTGACCTGGGCCGTGAAAGCCTTAAAGTTCAATCATAATCTCATGTATGTTGAATGCATTTGATAAATTGAGGCTGTGGCCACAGGATCAAGGAGTGCCAGCAGGTATTCGCTACCAGATCTAATGGAAAATGGCTGCTGTCACCAACAGATCACAAACTTCGATGAATTCGATAACCGACAGCCTATTCATAACCTTCCGTAGGCTCCAGGAGACTACATGTGAATGTCAGCTCCAGAAGCTGACATTTGTCCGTAAGCTAATAGTGCATACAAGGATTCTTAGGGAATGGTTGGTGGTTGAACCACTCCGTCATGAAAAATATGCGGAAGTCAACCATCCAATCATTGAAGGTAATACTAGGGAAAATAAACAAATGTTCCAAACCACCACCCCAAAAAATCCTGAACAACGATTAGAACTATAGCAGCTAGTGAATATATCAAATATGTCAACCATCTCAGTGAGTAACATGCAGCGAATATGGTCACCATCTTAGTGAACCTGGTGAACATGCGATATCTGAGCAGTTACTGCATGCTCTCCTCTCTTTTTTGGGAGGGCCCCAAGAAAAACAGCAGTCCCTATTGCAAGCGCCGAAACGCCTCGATGTCCCAGTTGCTGACAGCGTCTGTCTACATTCGAACCATGCTGTTGTTGTAATGAAGCGCTATCATGATGAGTGGCTTCACAATCAACAAAGCGAGCAATTAACACGCAAAATAATGGTCTTATCTGCCAAGATACCAAATCCTCATTATTAGCCATTGTTAAGAATTATTGTGAACGGCCAACCACCATCAGTCATTACCCGCCATTAACAACAATTGAAAATTCCGACATAGTCATGATCGACATAGCCAACCATCATGAACTGTTGCCAAATATCCTAAACCCTCCTTAGCTTAAGGGCTTGTCTCCCAAACCAACCCGAAAGCCCTGACCCGAAGCCCACTGCGGGCACTTCACAGTTCTGACTGAGACGGCAGAATCGCCAGTAGATCGAATATGGTTGATGTATGTTCTTATGTACTTATGTCACATATGTCCTTTATTCATGTTCCACAGGATTTTGGCCCATGTATGATGCATTTACCATCATTTTTGTCATTTGATGATTGTTCATGTACGATCATGTACGTAAATATGCCACCATGTTGTTACCAGCAATGTCAGCAATGTCTACTAAAGAGATGGCCAACAACCCAACAGCCTGGGAAATCTACAAATTCTGGCTGTTTTTAAGGGGCTATGTTTTTTCAGGTACTGGTAAGCTATATACTGTATACTCCCTACCATGAGCAACCAAAACCCTAAAAACGATAGGTTTTTAACCTCCAAAATATGAGTCGTAACCTAAAAAAATGATGGATGGGGGGGCTAATGGTAAGCATAGGGACCGGTAAAAACCATGGACAGTTCCAAGTTTGGTAGCTGCATTATGTTGCTTTACCCATCAATGGCAACTGTTCGCAAGTGATTGCTACACCAGAGCTTCACTTGTTGACAGTAGGTGAGATGTCCAAGTCTCTGGACCAATACACCAGGGCATCATATGGGTCTCAAAATGAGGGTACCCCCAGTTATCATCCTTTATTCTATCTCCCCCTTTCTTGAGAAACCACCATAAGTGCGGGAACTGACCTCAGCCGAGCTACACATGAAGGGTTGCAACGCCATACTCGACATCCTCAGTTCAGCAGCTGGTTGTGATCCTTTCGGCGATCCCAGGACGGCCAGTTCCCGCCACCAGCAGTTGTCAAGGCCCAGTGAAGTGGTACAAATAGCCTAGCTGAGCTAGGAGAAAACAACAGCGCTGGGGTAATGGGGTCACCGGGGTTCTAAGTTGAGTCATTTCACAGGCAATTTTGATATCCGCCAGAACGAACTTTCGTACCCACCGGCGGCCCGATTTCTTTCGCAGCAAGCGATTGAGACCGGTTAGAACCCCCAGAGTGATTGGTTAGAACTTATTGCTGCCAATAGCTATTGACAAGCGTACATGTTAGCAAGCTATTGGGGCTACATGACAGCAGGCAAACCTTTGAGGAAACTGGGAAACCCTTACCCCACCTTGGATCCCTTACCGTGGTTCATGTCATGCCAAGAGATGATCGGCCATGGCTTCCAAGGCCTTATAGATGGTTCGTTGGTGATACTCCAGCTGCGTTTCAGCCCTATCCTCCTGCAAACGAACGTGACAACTGGTCACCCGACCAAGCCTATCGTTAGGGCTCAAGCTTTCAATGTCCAGGCGTGTATAAATCTGACTTTCCAAATTCATGTTGTTTTTGACATAATTGCCAAACTGCGATTCATTTTCGAGATATTCATACATGAACGGACAGCATCATTCCCCATGATCAAGAAATCCATTCCTATCAGCTGCTATGAGCTACAGTCCATGACCTCAATCTTATCAACCTACCACGGCGTTCACGCATTCAGCGAGTGACACTTCCAAAACTCAGATGAAAATACCCACCATCCCCAGCACCACAGGGTCATTGGAAGGTTGATGGCTTCATCCAACCACTCATCAGTCTAATCTACAGCAAGCGCCCCACTTCCGTCCAAGCGTCACGTTGAAGAGTCCTTGCATCAACGCACCCATGGTGTTGAGAGTTCGACTCCATTGCCATTGAAATTTCTTCGGCAAACATCGCGAGATGCAATAGCAACAGAACAACCAGCCCAGGGCAACGGGCATGGCGAGCGTGCTAAAGATATAACCTGGGCGGCACGAACCACCACAAAAATAAAGTCGCAGTGTGACAGCGACAGCAGCAACACCATATCACACCATGATGACAACAATAAACATGACAAAAAGAGCAACAATGATCAGAAGGACCACGCAAATCATGACGACGACGACGACGACGACGACGACGACGACAACAACAACAACAACAACAACAACAAAGACGACAAACAAAAAAGACGACAAACAAAAAAGAAAAAAAATCAAAAAAAACAAAAAACAACAACAACAACAACAACAACAACAACAACAACAACAACAACAACAACAACAACAACAACAACAACGACAACAACAACAACAACAGCAGCAGCAACAACAACAGCAACGACAACAACAACAACAACAACAACAACACAATCACAATCACAACCACAACCACAACAACAACGACAACAAGAAGAACAAGAACAAGAACAAGAACAACAACAAGAACAACCTTACCAGTCGCATCCGCGGCAACAGCAGCAGCAATAACAATGACAAAGGCAAGGACGACCACATGAACATTCTCTTGCAACACAGGATCATGTCAAGTTTAAATTCAATCGGTCCCCGCTTGAAAGGTCAGAAAGGGACACCTTCAAACTTCTTGCAATTGATTTGCTAGGGATGACCGACTTTGGTAAAGTTCAATCCCTGTTCAATTTGAATATAGTAGCATTGAAATTGCGAAGCAAGATAAGTTGCCACAAAAAGAACAGACCATTCGGCAAGATCCCCATATGAGAACAATTGACTTGCGAAAGGATAGTCAGCCGGTCGTTGAAAGAGTGGTGAGATTGGTGATTTACTTTGAACTGTTTTCTTAAACAAAACCTTTCGCCATCCCCAGTACCATCGTTGTTGAAATGAACAGAAAATCACGACTTCAGCAACTATCGATCCATAATGAATGGTACCATTATCATCATGAGCAAGGGTTAACAATGATTATCAACATTGGGCATAAGCCATCAGGAACAATATCATCCACTCCCCACCGTTACTTTTGATCATTTGCCATTGTAAAACATCGGGCGCTTACAGCAAGACCTGCTGTCCGCCGTCCTCAACCTCAAATCCATGTGCAAGGCCACCCAAACCTACATAAAATTGCTGGAGTTAGCTGGTTCATGATAATTCATAATTCTGAATAGTTAATCATATATTATAAACTATAGGGAGCTAATAAACACCCATTCAATCATCATTAAACGGTTGTAGCCGGTCTTTCTTGCCCTACAGCCCCGTGACAGTGTAGCTGTAGGTCAAGGGCCCCTGTACTGTTACCCCTAGCTTCGAACCAATCGCATAACTAAGTAAAGTAGTCAAGCTGTTGCGATTTCATCTGTCCAGTTTCTGGATGATTTGCAATGACCCATATCCAATTGAACATCCAAATGTGCCAAGAGCTGAGGATTGAGGGAAGACTTCAATCTTGGGACTGAATTGGCTACTTTTTTTCACAGCAATGCTGGTGTCTTCAACCGCAGGGTGAACTAAACATGGCAGTGGGTCAAAACCCTGTACCCCTGGTTCCCCTATCATTAACCATTATTTCCCTTACTATAGTTGGTTATTAACCCCCATTATTGGTTGGTTAATATTGACCCATGGCCACATGACGTCGTCTTTGGGGCACTGCTGGATGCAGTGCCGGTGGAGCCACCCGACCGCAACCCGGTGCTGAGTGACGACTGGTCCCGTTGGAACCTGGCGCAGCGCAAACCGCGATCCGTGGCACGGGTCGCAAGGGGAGAGCCATCTGGTGTCATGGTTCTATGGCGACCAAAACGTGAGCAATCCCCTTTTCCAAGGGATAAATGGATCATGTCTTTCAATCTATTTGTTGTTACATCAGCTGAAACTATATAGGTGATATATGGTCATATAGTTGTTATATTAATCATTTATAGATTGTTTCAATCAGAAGATCAACAAACAACTGCTGGGTGATTGGTCACCATCCTGTCATGAAAAATATAAGTCAACCAAGCAACCATAACTGTCAATACATTTGGAAAAATATGAAACCACCAGGCAGAAAAAAACTCTCACATTGCGCAAAACGAATGAAGGCAATCAATATTCACCATGAGCACTTGTGACATCATTCAGCAACACCTATGATTGTTACGCATATTCACGCATTGTGGTCAATAATCATCAGTGGAAGAATTGCTGGTCATCGGCCATTATTAAAAGTCAAAATATCGTCAACCATCAGCATCAAGGATCACTTGAACTGCTTCATTTAGTGTTTCTCGAGTCAGGGGTATCCCCAGTTATCATCCAGGTATTAATCATTTACAGCAATTTTGAGGGGGATCTTAGACCAATGGGGGAAACCCCCATTTACTCTACATATTGGTTTATCAACCATTTATAGCAATAAACCAAAAAAAATGTGACAAACCATCCATTTTGAGTAAACCAACCATAACTTTGGAACCTCACTGCTAGGTCGAAACCACTGGCTCGGGTCATTGCCGCTTCGTTCAGTCATTGCCGAGGTGAAGCGCAGGGGGTGGTGGCCAGTATGACTCCAGGCTACCTGCTCGGTGGTATAGCTACTTGGAGTTAGATCATTTTGTGGCTGTTTCAAAAGCCATAGGGGTAACTAACAGCCATTTTATGGCTGCTTTATGGTGATACAGCACCCCTAAATCATCCAAGTCATCAGTCACTTATTGTAATGAAGCAGCCATTTTGGAGGGTTCCATATTTTAAGAAACCTTTTTTATATGATGACTACCATTTGCTTGGACCACTCCTTGGGGGCCGCTCCTGGTTTCGTTCCCCCTTTCAAGGGCCAGCACGGGATACCCCTGGCTCCAGCCTCAGCTCCCTCCCAAGCCCCAGCCAGTGATGTTGGTCGCCATAGATGGACGATGTGATGACTTTGACCATAACTCGTTATGCATTGCTGTGGGAGACTATCCCTATTCTCATGATTAAGTATTATTGACAAGCATGATTGTCGCAGTATCAACCCTGGTCCTGGTGGCAAACTAATGGTATCCCTAGCTACTATCAACCCGACAGTTAATTATCATCAACCCCAATATGTTCGGACCATTGTCAACCACTACAAGCAAATATTCCTCATATCAACCATTATCATTGACCACTATTGAATTGGTTGAAACACACTAGATCAATAGATCCTCATTGTCAACCACTCCTTATCATTATTGTGAATGCATTACCGATTATATTAATATAAACCAGTATCAACCATGATCAAGCACAAATCATGAACCGTTATTCAATAAACCATTCTCACCGACCATGATCACTCAGAAATGTCAACCATTTGCCATGACCAACGGTCAACCATTGATTTGAATCACCATAACAGCCACTGACAAAACTTATCCAGAATTCTTAACCTCTATTCACTTATCCACAATCCATTCACAATCATGACCATGACTACTAAGATCAGTACCATTAGAAGTATCATTTTTATAGGTTCTAACTTCCCGATTTCAGATGCTAAGAAACCACTTTTCGACCAAAAAAATCCAGGGGCGCATGGTGACACCATAGCACCGGTGCCTCCAACGCATGATACACGGAAAGCGTCCAAATTCAACAGCAGAACCTGCAGCACGGGGCATCCAGGTCTTTGCCGGGGCCACCAACTGAGAATGTAAACAACCCAGTCAGATGGTGGTTTCTGAAAATAGGGGACCTCCCAAATCATCCCATATTAGTCATTATTTGTTAATAAACCAACCATTTTAGGGGTCCCATATTTTGAGAAACACCCAGATGAATGAACAGCTGGTTGAAAGTTAAAACCCAAGAACTTGTGGTTAATGTTGAACCAGGATTAATCAACCTCTGGTTGATTAATAGGGGTATCCCCTAAAGCCTTGCAATCGTAATGTTTCAATTAATCAAGCTGGGGTTTATTAATTCGGGGTCAACATTAGCAGTAACTGGCTTACCACTACTAGAACCAAAACTGTTTTTTTTTTTTTGGTGGGTAGCTGCCTAAAGAAACAAAATGAAAAGACAAGCATTAAGGAATACAAGTTGGCTAGCTAACCGTTCCTGATACTCGTCAACTAGCTACTCGTACTAGTGCATACTGAGACAGTAAGTAGCTAACAGAAACTACTGTAAGTACCTGATTAACGGACCAAGAACTGTGAGGTCAATGAGATGAAATATGTGATTGACCATGAACTAATTCACTCAGCAAACAGGAAACAAATCTATGTCCAATCAGCTACTGGAGACTCACCGAGCAACCAACCCAAGCAAACCAAGCAACCAACGCCCCCGGTTCCACTTAATTTTCTCTTTGCTGGTTGTGTTTTATAGGCTATAACTAGTTGTAAGCCGTATCTTGGAGGCTAAAACCCTATCTTTTTTTCGGTTTGGGGGGCCCACAGTTATCATCCAATCCATATCAAGAGAGCAATTTAAGTGGCTGGTTCTCCATTAAACATCCGGGCTTTATGAACAGCCTGCTCAGACTCTCCTACGATCAAGCTGCCTAGTGCTTCATGTACCTTCTGAGAAGGAAATCCCACCAAGCCCATTCTCAACTCTCAACTAGTATCTGGAGCACTAGGGAATCATCATTGCTTTTGTCCTCTACCACTACTCTAGACTCTAGCATTTGGTGGGCCACTCCTGGAAGCGGCCTCGCTCCCCCGTATTAAGCCGGGCCAGCACGGGATATCCCTGGAAGCTTGCCGCTCATCGCTCCCAAAAAAATGGTAAAAGGGGGGTTCTAAGACAGTTTTGTTTGTATGTTGCCTGTTATGTTTCTGTGTTGGGGTTTATCATTTCTTCGTTGCTGTTGATGTTTTTCTGGGTGGGGGTTGTAGGACTATTTCTATCATTTTGTTCTCATGGTTGCCTTGTTTGGTTTTAGGTTGGGTGTTGTGGTGGTTCTTGGTGGTTGTTATGTTTTCTACTTTTTCTGTTCTATCCCACCTAACTTTTTTCCAACCGCTTCCGCCCCGTTGCTTCGTCATCGTCCTCATCATCTACAGTAAGTCAGGGACACTCAGAATTGGGAAGCGGAAGGTGGAAAGATGCCAGGCAGTCTTCAGAACTTGACATGTGGAAGGGCACTCCTCCACTTGATGAGATTGACGCTTGTATGTTTGTTGCTTCCGTAGCATGTTGGTGTAAGATTCGCAACCATCCGTTCAGCTCGCCCCTCTTTCATCCAGCAATGCCTCCGAAGCAAATCACCATCGGCGGTGGGTATGATACCCAGCAATTGACCCCAGAGATGCTTCAACTGATTGAAGACCTGAAGGGGATGACACTTACGGAAGTCAGCAATATGGAAACCAATCTTCAGAACCAGAAGTATGACATGAAAATCAAGGAAGATTTGATGAAAGACCGCCTGAAGCAACTGAAGCAAGAGCAGTCAGCAATCCAGGCGGTCGCGAAGGCAAAGACCAAGGCAAGGGCACGCGCAGCAGCCCTTGCGGAGAAAAAACAAGGCAATGCCATTATCTTGACAATGGCAATGCCAAATCATTCCATCAACCAAATCAGCATCTCAAAGGATAAGACGTTGGGAAAGCTGAGAAAGAAAATCATTGCCAAGAGTGGAGCGTTCCCAACGGTTGGAAAGAAGAACGGCATCTTGCTGAAGGACATCTACCTCGTGGATGTTGGTGGCAATGTGTTGGGCGACCGTCCATTCATCTACAACACCCGTGCTTTGCTTGGTGAGAATCCTAAGGTCATCGCAATCCATAAGGACGAGTTCAATGCCGAGGAGTTTGAGTTCCCTACCTTTGCCTTGGAAGCGCCAGAGGGTGAGGAGATTGAAGAGCAGGACGAGAGTGAGGACGATGACACCAGCGAAGAGGATGACTGAACGATGTGAGTTCATCCCATAGGATTGTATCAGCAGAGTTGGACATAAAAGTTCTTTCCAAAGCATATGTTGATTTCACTAACTCCCACAACTGTTTCTAAATGGAAAGTCAATCAATTCTGCGGACATACATCCAGCGTTGCCTTTCAAAGACTTGAGCAGTGGAACACTTCAGCTCAAAACAGATTGCCTTTCTTCTTCGGATTGTCATTTTTCCTTTCTTCAGACTTACCAACCTGAGACAGAGATGTCGTGCTTGATAGTTGTGTCAGTCCAGCAGTTGTTCAGCAGAGTGCCATTCCATTTCCATGGTCAGACGGCTCAATTCATAGAAAAACTCGTTTCCATTCCACCCACCGTTGTTCCATCCGATGTTGTCTTCACGCTTTGCCTTGGAGAAGACTGAGTTGAAAGAGCACTGGACGAAACGAGTTCCACGGCAACACTCAGTGATGGTAGAGTTCATTGAGGGCAACAATCTCGCTGAGAGTTTCTTGAAGTTCTACGAGGCAAAAAGAGAAACATCCACTTCTGGATACTCAACCATTCAGACCACCACTGAAAGACCATCTGGTGGAGGCGACGGTGGCGATGGTGGTGACGATGGAAGCAGTGATGGGGACGACTATGGCGACTATGACGACCTTCCACCAGATGATGATGATTTGCCAGAAGATGCTTTGGGTCTTGGCATCATCAATCTGACTGTTACGAAGTTGTTCGGGGATAGAAGGTCAAAAAGCTTCAGGGTGATGCCAACTTGGAAGGCATCCAGTTTGAAGGCGCACGTCCTCAATGCCTTTCGCATTGCTCCTCAGTATCAGTCCTTCAGCACAGCAATTGGAGTGCCACTTCTGTTGAACTTGACCTTCCAGCAGAACAATGTTTCGGATGGTCAGGAACTCCATCTCCGATTGACTTTGGATGGTGGTGTTGGCAGGCAAGTCCAGAAACCTCACTTGAAGGAGAGCGAGGCAAAACTCAAGTTCATCAAGAAGAGCGGTGAGACTTTGAAGGGATACTTGGAAGAGTGCGAGACCAAGTCCAACATCACCCCGCCTGAAGTTCTACCATTGGTTCAGGCAATGATGAACCGGATGGACGAAATCAAGCGCAAAGTGTCTCAGGGAGAAGATGTTTTGATTGAAGCACTGGAAGGTCTTGCGGATGAACAGTTGGCATCCCTCTCGGATATCTTCAAATACCGGAAGGGCGAATACACTGAGCAGAAGATTGTCAAGGGTGCCTACGTCCTCATCCCCGAAATGGTTCAAATGGATGAGTATGTCAATCACATTATCAAGCACAAGAATTTGGTGGTCGCCGACTTTTTGACTTCCTACGCCAACACCTTCTGCGCCTCCAAGGCAGGCAACATCCAGTATGACAACGACCGCTTTGCTGAGGCAGTGAAGGAGACAATCAAGTATAGGGACAGGTTGCGTAGGAGCGCTCCATCTGCCGCTGACAATGGTCAGGGTTCGGAGCAGGAAGGCGCCAACAGATGCGTCTTGATGTGAGTTGCTTGGATGCCACGGACGGATGCTAGCATCAATATCCAGCAGATAATCCCCACTATATCCATTTACTTAAGGGATAATCAATCTTATATCCACTTATCCAACGGATACTCCTTCCAATATCCAGTGGATAATCACCCCTATATCCATTTATCCAACGGATACTCCTTCCAATATCCAGTGGATAATCACCCCTATATCCATTTATCCAACGGATACTCCTTCCAATATCCAGTGGATAATCACCCCCATATTCACCTATCCAGCGGATAATCCTTTCAATATCCAATGGTTAATCACCCCAATATCCAACAGATAATCCTTTCAATATCCAGCATCCATCAGGCGAAGCAGAAACCAAAACGAGCACAGCACAGAGGTCAAAAAAGAACCATTTCCACCTGACATCGGTTGGACAGATACAGAGAAGATTAATATGAAACTATCCAACGACCTTTTAACAACGCAACTTGACTCCGCGCCTGAGGTTATGAAGACATCAGGGATGAGACCTATGAGAAGGTTCAACCCAGCAATGGTGGTGAGAGTGAATGATAATGATGATGACGACGGACTTGGGTAGGAGACCTTTCCGAACAACCTGCGAAATTTGTCTTCTGGCAGTCGTTTCAACCAGTGCCTTGAACAGGACACCTTACCGAGCAACTTGCGAACTTTGACATTTGACACTCGCTTCAATCACATATACACACATACATCCATACATACACATTCATACATTCATAACACATTTCATCAAACCTGTCTGGTCAGAAGGGAGGCGAACGACCTCATCAAGCCGTCCGGAACCATTGGGTAGTGTTGTCGTGGTTGAGGGTTGTAGGATTTTTTTGATTTATTTTTTTTTGAATATATACTATGTGATGGTAGTTGATGAGTAGGATTTAAGGGGATGGATGCCGATGGACGATTATATAAAAAGGGGGTGAGTTGGAGGAGGGAGCGAACCGCTC
>VSDK01011661.1:14904-31968 GCA_009767595.1 Symbiodinium kawagutii | reverse complement strand
GAAGGCATACCCCTCCACTCATCCCTCATTTTTGTTTTTTTTTGATGTATTTAATGGGTTCTTGTTGGTGTTAGGCGCATTAGGGGGAATACCACCAAAGCAAGGCCCCATCAGCGGATTGCCCATTTCATTCCTCTGTTAGGGAATGGAATGCCCTCTCTGCTGGAACCCCCATTTGGGATATAAAACCACGACGACAACGATGTAGGATGAGGACAATTTATGACGACGACAGTGGAAGGAACAGCATTTGGTATATAGTGCGTGGCAAGTGGAAGGAACAGCATTTGGTGTAGCGTGGCACTTGTTAGGAACAACCCAGTTTATCCATCCTAAACTCCATAAACGACCCTTTAGGCACGCGTATGTTGTGACTAAACCCCTCTTGATACCGTTTAGGCACGCCTTTGCTGTGACTAAACCCCTCTTGATACCGCTTAGACACAGAAAAATTGGCTTGCCTAACCTTTAATAACCCTAAAATACTTAAAGACTAGTCGCCTTATATAATAAAATATAATGACCTGCTATATGGTAATTGATGGTATTAAGCAAGAAATGGACGAAGATATATTTGACGAAATGGCGGAAGCACTCCACAACCCCCCAACAGCAACATCCACCCGATGGCAACCCGACGGAACATACAACAAGAAACCCTTAGACCCAGAATATTTCAACAAGTATTATCAAAGAAAACTCTCAACCCCCTTCAAGTGCCCAGACTGCGGACGAACAATTTCATCAAAATCAAACCTTTCAAAACACCGTCAAACGAAAATTTGTATTCAGAACCGACGCCACTAATGAAGCGTTGAACCCCAACCCAAAACCCAGAAATACCAACAGGCAACCAAGACCCAAAACTACTTAAAGAAATAACACCTTATATAGTAAGAGAGAAATGGCAGAGGGTCAAATGTTGAAATATTTACCTGAAGAGTGTCTGTTGAACATCTCATCCTTTATGTTGGGAACACCCCAACAGTTGAAATTGAAAAACAACAAACAGTTCAAACAAATACAGCAACAGTTTAAAGTTAAATATTCAGAACCGAACATCTATGACTTATACGACGACCAAAAGGAAATGAATTATAACATCTATGGTTCAAAACTAAACTCATCAATTCTTGAAAAGCAAGAGAACAAAATAGCGAACTTCATTGAAAACATCATTTTCAAAAATTATGATGAAATTTATTGGGAGGTCTCAATTGAAATTGAATTACAATATTGTAAGATAATAAAGCATCTTGGATGTATATACCATTCAAGTCATTCATATAAATCCAATACTATTATGAGGAATATGAACGAACAATTCGTTTCATTTACATTACAACGAGGTATTGAACATATGAATGAAAAATTAGACACACACAAAAAATGGGTGAAAGAAAATACAGACGATAGACAATTTAAAACTGAATATTTCAAGATTGAAATTGAAATGAAACATCTTGAAGACTAATTCTTTTTGAAACCTTCTTGATAAATTTTATCAAGAATGTTTATATGTTGAACCTCAACCCCAGTCCCAGAAATTCCAACAGACAACCAAAACCCAAAACTACTTAAAGAAATGGCACCTTATATAGTATAGAGATTATGGGAGAGGGTGTAAGGTTGAAAAATGATTTTTATGTTGATAATCAACCCAACCAACCACCACTTCAACCACAACACCCACAATCAAAAACCGTCCCAGAAAAAACACTTAAAGAAACACCACATAATAATAATATAGATAATACTATAATGGAACGCAATGACAGGAACGTATTAGACTACCTTTTATCATCCGAACAGGGTGAGATTAACAACAAGAAACTAAAAATAGGAGAAAAAACATACAACTTTGATAGAAGCAAACCACTAACACAAAGACTTCAAACCAAATTCAACAAGATAAGACAAACCATAGACTACAAGAAATACGAACTGAAAGAGAAGAGAGGTTTAAAGTGGGTAAATCTAGACAAGAACAAGACACTAATAGGAATTCAAAAACGCTTCAAAGCAACAATCACCGACGAACAGTCAGCATTCAAGAACTACACCAACTCATACTCAATCAGCAACATCAAAGTCCAAGGCATCAAAGCACTTCAATATCTAAAATACCAAGACCACAATCTAAAACAATACCTACAGAAGCATAAGGGGATGAAAGTAATCCTAGAGACCTTCAACACCTTCAAGAGCAAGAAAACTAACGAGGAGGTCAGGCATCCCATCAGGAGTAGAAGATACGAAATAACCAACGAAGAAGAAATAAGCAATATGCTAAGTCAAATGGCAACCGACATAGAACTTCAAATGGATAAGATGGAATTATCCGAAAGTGGTTTAGTCATAAAGCAGATTGATAAGTTAAGATTTAACTTTGATAAATACAATCCAACAAGAGGCGGTAAGTTTATAGCGCTTCCTAGATGGGTTTCATTAAAGAAAGCGTGTATTAACATTCAAAATAAAGATGACAAATGCTTCCTTTATTCCGTTCAATGTGGCATATACAAGGTTTATGAGAAAGCGCACCCCGAAAGAGTGACGCACTATAAAAACATTGATGATAAACTGAAGTGGGACAATGTAAAATTTCCAACTTCAAATGTTGATATAGACACCTTTGAAGAGAACAACGACGGCAAAGTAGCGGTCAATGTGTATTTTTTAGACCCTGAAGAGGGCAAACAATCAATACTACTCTATAGGAAGACCAAGGTTGAAAGAGCAGAACATCAAATTAGTCTATTGAAACTGGAGGATGGGGATGACTCCCATTATGTATATATTAAGGACTACAACCGACTTATAGGAAGTCAAACCAACAAACACAAAGCAAAATTACACCATTGCTTTCACTGTCAACATGGGTTTCAATCAAAAGAACTGCTAGATGAACATAACAAACAGGGATGTATGGCAGTTGAAGGTCAGATAGTAGAAATGCCTTTTAAAGACGAAACAATGGAATTCAAAAACCATTATAAGAAGTTAAAAGCACCGTTTGTAATATATGCTGATTTTGAATGTTTAACCACTAAAACGGGGTCAGTGAGCACTAAAGAAATCAAAACTGATAGATATCAACATCATAGACCCTGTGGTTTTATGATTAATGTTGTTAGTGCCATTGATGGTTCATCCGACCCGTTCCTATACAGAGGTGAGGATTGTATGGATGTATTTGTAAAGAAGATGATTGAAGTTAAAAATAAAGTAATGGATAGGATGAAGGAAAACAAGGATATAATCATGAGGGCAGATGACTGGAGGGATTTTAAAACTGCCACTAAATGCTTTATTTGCGGTAAAGACTTCCAAGAAGGTGATAAAAAGGTAAAAGACCACTGCCACTTTACAGGTAAGTATAGGGGTTGTGCTCACGACGATTGTAATCTACAATTTTCAATGAGGTATTACAAAATCCCCGTCTTCCTCCATAACCTTAAGAACTACGACAGTCATTTAATCATTGAGAGGGCAAATGAACTATCAGAGAGAGCGAAGATAGATGTAATAGCACTTAACAGCGAAAAATTTATAACCTTTGCTTTTAAAAATCTTTGCTTTAAGGATAGTTTCAGTTTCTTATCGTCTTCGTTGGATAAACTAGTTAAGTTAAGTAAATACGAAGATGGAGTGAAGAAAAATGAATGGGACAAAAACTTTAAGTTTAGCAAGAGAAACCCCTATGTTAGTAATGACGTGGATTTAGACTTACTAACTGATAAAGGAGTTTATCCATATGACTACTTTACTTCCTTTGATAAGTTTAGAGAAAGACAACTGCCACCGAAAGATAAGTTTTACAGCAACCTAACCGAAAGCAACATTGAAGACGATGAATATGAAAGAGCGCTTAAGATATGGGAACACTTTGGCATAAGAAATTTAGGTCAATACCACGACTTATACCTAAGAACTGATGTATTATTACTGACCGATGTCTTTGAAAATTTTAGGGATTTATGTTTAGAATACTATGGTTTAGACCCCGCCCATTACTTTACCCTTCCTAACTTTGCTTGGGACGCTATGCTTCTAAAAACTGGCATTACAATAGACCCCTTAACCGATAAAGATATGTATGAGATGATAGAGAAGGGACTGAGAGGTGGAATGTGTCAGGTAAGTCATAAGGAAGCAAAAGCGAATAATAAGTATATGGGAGACGATTATGATGAAAACAGACCATCTAACTATATAAACTACTTAGATGCTAATAACCTTTATGGACTAGCAATGTCAATGAAACTACCCATAGGAGAATTAAAATGGATAAAGAAGATACTAAATGAAAAAATGATAAGAGAGTGGCAGGAAAACGACGATTATGCTTACATACTGGAAGTGGATTTAGAATATCCAAAGGAGATACATGACGAACATAGTGATTATCCATTAGCACCGGAGAATATGAATGTAGAAGAGAAACTACTATCAAAACACCAGAGGGAATTACACAGGCACTACTACAATGGAAAGGAAGCAAAAGATGAGAAACAACCAAAACTGATACTAAACCAAATGGATAAAACAAACTATGTAGTCCATATAAAGGCATTACAGTTTTACTTAAGCAAAGGGATGAAGTTAGTAAAAGTCCATAAAGGAGTTAAGTTTCAACAGAGACAGTGGTTAAAACCGTGGATAGACTTCAACACCGCGAAGAGGAAAGTAGCAAAGAGCGATTTTGAGAAAGATATGTTTAAGTTGATGAACAACGCGGTTTATGGAAAAACGATGGAGAATGTAAGAAACCACATTGACTTTGAACTAGTATCATCCCAAGAAAGGATACAGAAATGTATCAACAACCCTAACTATAAAGGATGTCATATTATAAACGAAGAACTGGCAGGAGTGGAAAAGACCAAAACCAAATTGAAGTTAGATAAACCCATTTATTTAGGTATGTCCATCCTAGACCTAAGTAAGGTTCATATGTATAGTTTCTACTATGATGTCCTTAAAGATAGGTATAAGGATGATGTTAGGTTAATCTACACTGACACCGATAGTTATGTTATACAGACCTTCACCGATGATATATACCAAGACTGGATGGAGATAAAGGATTATATGGACTTTAGCGGTTATGATAAGAACCATCCGAACTACGACCCTACCAATAAGAAAGTCTTAGGTAAGTTTAAGGACGAAATGGACGGAAAAATCATAACAAACTTTATAGCATTGAGACCTAAGATGTATTGCTTAAAGATTTTCAACGAACAGAAGGTGGAGAAGAAAGCGAAGGGTGTGCCTAAACTGAAGGTAAAGAGAGACCTAGATATGAAAGACTACGAAGCAACACTACACGAACACATACCAAAGAACGTAAATTTCAACGCCATCAGGAGTAAGAACCATCAAATATATTCAATCAATCAATCAAAGGTAGGACTAACATCTTATGACAACAAAAGGTATTGGATAAACGATACTGAAAGTGTGCCTTATGGACATTATTCACTAACAAATTAATGATAATAAAAAATTAAATTATTATCATTAATTATTTACTTCTTCTTTTTGGGGTCACCGTCTCTCTTTTTTGGATATCCTTTAGGTGTTGAACTTCTTGACCTTGATGCTCCTCTTCTATTTAATCTCTCCCCTAAATCTTCACTATTATCCCTGCTTCTACTTCTACCCCCTCTAAATGGGTTTTGATGGGATGAACTGGCAGGATTATAATCATTATTTTCTCCGTCTCTTGACCTACTTCTTTCACTTCTAATTGGTATTTGGTTGGATGCGCTTGGCGCTACTTCTTGTTCTACTTCTTGTTCTGCTTCTTCTTCTTCTTCTTGTTGCCTTCGCACTGTTGCTGATGCTACAAAATCTGCTAAATCCATCGTTGTATTAAATACACTTGTTGTTATATTAAAAGCAGTAATCATAGCATCGCCTGTCATTTCTGCCACTCTTATTCCCTTACCTAAATAACCTGAACTATCCGAACCGCTATTGCTTCTACTTCTGCTTCTTCTTTCATCCTTCGTTTTGATTTTGAATGTATTGACTTGACCCATAAAATCGCCCCATAACTTCTCATTGCGTTCAAGTCTTTTTGATTTGCCCTGTAAGATGTAAGGGTAATCTATTATTTGGAAATCATTCATTGTATCGGTTGCTTTATCTTCCATTTCTTTGTTGTGAGTTTGAGTGCTTTTATTCTTTATGTTGGGGAATTGTGTTGCTTTGTTTTTATACTCTTTAAACACCGGTATGTAATCATCTTCTGGTATATTTTCTAAATGCGAGTATTTTATATAATGTAACATATCATCTTCATTTTCTTTTTTCAATCTTTTTAATCTATTTTTTACTAATATCATTTATTAATTTGAATTAGATAATATTTTATTTTTTTTTGATTTTTTAGTTTAATCTTTGCTCCCTCTTGCTATATGTTTGTTTTTGTATTCTTGGTATGCTTTTGCCTTCTTTGCTAACTGACCTGTTGATATGTTCTTCCTCCATTTGCCTTCTTGAATTATTTGGTTTGCCATATCTCTTAGTATTTGTATGTCTTCGTCTGGATGAACTTCAATGCCTCTCAAAAACAATTGTATCTTTAACTGTTCAAGGTTCATCATATTAATTTTTGTAGAATTGCTCAACTTAAATGTTTCATTTGAAGGGCGATTTTCTGTGTCGGTGGATATGTCTATGAATTCCGGTGTTTCTTTTGGTGGTGGTGCTGGTTTTGCTTTTGGTGTTGTCGGCATCGTTGGTGTTGATGATGTTGCTCTATTCAATACCCCGCCGACCCCGCTCATTATACCACCGATGACTGATGTAGCACCACCTACGGCGTTGCCTAAAAATCCACTTTGTTTATGCTTTTCTCCGGTCTGTTGTTTTCTATCTACTTTTCTCCTCTCCGCCTCATCTATTTCCGTCTGTATCGCTATGCCTGACCTAGCGCTGTAAGATGTATTTGTATCCGAATGAAATTCTACATCTGATTGACCGTTGGACTCACTCATTTGTTGCTGTAATCTCCTTACATTGTATGTTCCACCTCCTAAATTTTGTCTCATCAAAAGTTCTCGCATCTGTCGTTCCATAATTCTGTGTTGTTGTTCCTTTAGTATTTCCAAACTATCCATTCCATCAAAGAAACTACCTTCTGGACTTGCTTTGAATCTTGTTGCCGTTCTGTCTGGAAGCGTTCCCGTCAATGTTTCATTTTCAGATATTAAGTTCGCTATTTCGTCGTAAGTGGGTCTCCTCTTCAATCCATATTTTGAATAAGGATTTACATTTTCTAAAACTGCGGTCATTGATATAAATTAATTGAGAAATTAATTTATATTAATTAAAATTTAAATAAACTCCTGTTCAAAATTTAAACAGTTTCCTGTTTAAAATTTGAATAGGTTCCTGTATCCGTCCAGTCTTTGCTTTAAATGTTCCTTTGTAGCATAAGATAAAAACGGTCTTTCCAGTTCCTTTTTAATTTTATCCACTTCACCTTGAAAGTTCGCTCGGTTATTGCTTTCAATTATATCCTTTCTTAAACTTAACATTGCTTCTCTACTATTCCTTAACTTTAATTCTTTGTGTAGATGTTCTAAATATTTTGTATCTCTTAAATCAAACGGTGAATAGTTAAGTGGTGATTTATGAAGATGAACCTTTGCTCCTGTTTTGGCATTAACCTTTTTGAATTTGAACATTGTTATATATTCTTAATTAGATTTTTTTAATCGTAAATTATTGCCCCGCTTTCTCTCAATTCTAACACCGCTTCACTAATTAAATGGCAGAAAATCTCATTGATTTCTTCACCAGCGCCTAACGGTGCTTCTGTTCCTTTGATTTTGAAGTTGGTAATCCCCGCCATTTTAGAATTATAACCTGTAAAATTAACGTCCGCCATCTTTTCAAAAGACATCCCGATAATGAATTTGTTCTCACGGTATTGTTTATAACTGAAACTTAAACTGTCTTGGTCGGGGTTCATATAATGTATCGCTCTTCGTAAAAAGTAGAATGTTTCCGCTAAAGTCTGGCATTCAAACTCTGGGTATTTTTGACTGTTGCTTAACTGAATTTGCCACGATAGATTTTTAGACCACGCTTGGAAACCTTCACCTTTTAAAGCGTCAGTATCTGCTAATCCGCTGTTGTTGATGCGTTTGTTAATCATAGGATTGTAGAAATAATTCCATCGCTTGAATACATAATTGTCCGGTAAGTATCTATTATCAAATGTGCCACTTCTTGGGGTTCGGTATAAGGTAATGAATGCTCCAGTTAATTTTGAAGATGACTTAACGATATTCATATTGATTTCTCCACCTCCCGCGTTGAAGGATTGGGTTATGGTATGATACATCGGGAAGACTAACTTCAAAGACTGACCGTCCAATAGATGCTTAACAATATTGTTATTGACCGTGTTGTCTAAAGTAATCACTTCAGCGCGAACGAAGACGTTGTTAAGTTCCCACGATGTAGAAGTATCACCAGATTGAAAGTAATAACCTTCTTTATCAGTTCCTCCTCCCTTGGGTTCAACAACGGGTTCTTTTCCATCGGATACGATTTGGAATTGTAATTCTAAAGGGGCATAGCGTAAAGGAATATAATAATTAGAACTAAGCAATCCACAGCAGGGTTTATGAGAAAATCGGGCTTTACCATTAGCGCCCGGAATACCGGTCAATGAATGTCTTGTATAACGTTTATCCACTCTACCCCATTCGTTATGGTCGCCAGTAGTAAAAACGGAAACTACACCTCCGCTACCTGTATCTCCTGTAGTATGTGGTTGTAAGAATACATCCAGTCCATTAGCATAGTCGTGGAAGTCAGCATCCCAACGAGGATTAGCGCCACTTTCTATATCGTCCATATCTCTAACATTTTTAGGTTTCAAACATTCATACAATTCACAATGACGATTGTATTCAATAATATCCTGAACTTGCTGACCCGCTACATTTAACATATATCTTTGGAAGAAGGAATGTAATCCCGCTAATGGTCGTAAGAACTTCTTTTGGTCGGTGTCGGTGTTTTGTAAAGTGGCGAAGACCCGAATGGAACTTAAATCAATGTAGTTGTTGTCATCCGCGGAAATGTTAAACCTAATGTTTTTATTTCCTTGGTTTGGAGCATAGACGTTAGACCCCGAAGGGAAGAAATTAACAAAGCGTCGCGATGTAATGTATTGACTTGTCTCTGGTAATCCGAAGTTAAGTTGGTTAATCATTTGGTCGGAACTTTCACTGATAATATTATCCATAACTATATATGATTAATTTAGATTTTTTATTTTTTCAATTTATTATGGGATTTCATTTGTATATTATTTTTAGATTGTTTATTAATATTATTTTGTTGAAGATTTGTTATAGTATTATTTTTTTCTTCTACTAATAGTTTTATTGTTTCATACTCTCTTGGTGCTTCATTCATTTCTTTTAAGACCTTATCGTATTGGTTTCTACCTTTGAATAGCGTTAGGTTTTGTTGTTTGTTATGTTGTGTCCTACGGTTTAACATCACTATTAATATTAATTAGATTTTTATTATCCATTGGGGCGGATGCCATTGCTAATAGCAGTAGATGGATTAATAGCGGTTCTTCCGTTCCCTTCAAAGTTGATATAGGAATGGGACATCAAAGGGTTCATTTCTTTCAAATTGCTCGTTTCGGCATAACCGTCTAATATTGATACAACATCTGTAGGATTTCTATAGTCAAGTCGTTTAGGATTTTGTTTTCCGTGCCTCTTCTTCTTAATTGTAGGGGTTGCGTAGGTGGTAGTGTTGAACCTCTGCGGTTGCTCTTCGTTGATTTTGTTTATCACTGCCGATGCCAAACTGTGTCCAACCAACCTACTAACTTCCGGACTTTCGTTTATTTCTTTCATAGCGTCTTTATATTTTTCGGTGTGATGAGCGTTTCTGGTGGGTAATAGGAATAGGTCATCCATTATGTCCCTTGTTATGCTTCCATCCTTGCCACCCGTTCCTGATATGTAAAGGGTCTTACCTGTTTTGTATAAACCCGTAGGTGATGAATAGGCATTCCATAAACCCCTCCTATCTTCTATCGCTTCTTTGTTTCCTACATTCTTTTCTTCAGCGTAAAGCGTTCTGTGTTGTCTAAAGTGTTCGTTAAGGTTTCGTGTGAAATTATTCATTCTATCGTTCCAATTTTGATTTTTCTTCGCGTGGTCATCAATGATATAATCCTTGCCTTGCTTCATCAACTCACCGAATGCCACTTTGCCTAAGTCTTTACCTAACCCTCTCATTTCATCCCTTGTTAGGATGTCTTCAATTCTTTCGCCTTGTATTATTCTCCTTACTACATCTCTACCAAACCTGCGTCCAACCTGTGCTAATGCTGTCCTTCCTACTCCACTGATTACTCCAATCATTATTTTATATTAATAAATTATAGAAAAATCTAATTAACAATATATAATGAGTAATAAACTTACATACAAGAAAGTTTATGTGAATTCAAACTATCGGTTGCCTCAATCAAATTCAAGTAGCGACTTCATCATTGAATTAGATACTAATTTTGAATGTCCCGAAGGGACTAGAATGTATATTACGGAAGTGTCATTGCCTACGGTGTGGAAAACAACAGAGGTCGGGTTCTTTGAAAAGTTCTACGCTATGATTTATGATAATACTGATACATTGTTAAGATGTGTCATTATAGATTTATCCAATAAAATCTATTACGCTGAGCAACTGAGTTATGATATTGTAAGTAAATTAAACGACGCTGTTAGGGACTTGAACGCTAATAATGATATTTTTGTTTATGCTTACTCATCAGCAACTAGAACGGTAGAGATTAAAGTAGCGGACGGTTTAAATTTCAAATTGAAAATTCCAACAGATATTGAATTATCAACTTATGTAGGCAGTGCGTGGAATAGAGGGGATGCCGACTACAACACTAACGCTATATTATCAATAAATTATCTACTAAGTAATTTCGTAGCAACCAGTGGAGGTTTATCCACTTGGACTTCGTCTTATCTTAACTTAATACCTTTTAGGGCATTGTATTTAAATAGTCCTGATTTGACAGACCATAGGTATAGCAGTCCTTCTACTTACTCGTCTTCCATCATCCGTAAAATCCTGATTGACCAACAACTTGGAGGAGTGGTGAATGACGCCCATAGCGGGGCAATGAGTGAGGACTACATAGACGTCAGCGGTAAGAATTTAAAAAGACTGTCTTTTAGATTAACGGATGAGAAGAGCAAAACGATTAACCTCTATAACATTCCGTTAGAGTTCAGTATTCTATTTAGTCATCCGTCATATTAATTTGAAATCATAACGACCGACCATTTATAAAATAGTATTTTCCTAAAATATGTTTATTTTAAGAAAATATATACATTATTTTATATGACAAGTATTGAAGTAGTTGATTTGAACGAAGAAGCAACCAAAGTAGAAGAAGAACCTAAAGAAATTGAAGAAGTGAAGCAAGAGGAAGAAGTAGAAGCAACGAATGAAATTGTTGAAGAAGTAAGGGAAGAAGAAAAAACAGAAGAAGCACAACCTAAACCAACGCCAAAAGAAAAAGCAAAAGCAAAGGCGAAAACCAAGGTTCAATGTAATACCTGCGATAAGAGTATGACCTACAAAAATTTTAGATACTACCACGATGACCATTGTTCAGAAGATAAATTTGAATACAAACCAATCAAGAAACAAGCAAACCCAAAGGGGAAAGCAAAACCCAAACCTAAACCTAAACCAATCCCCCAACCAGTTTTTGAAGATGATGATGAAGATGATAAAGAGAACATCCCGCCACCACAAAGTGCTGGGGCACAAGGTGTCCCACCAAGATTAAGTGCCCCTGTTAAAAATCAAACTCTTAAACCCCAACCGGCAAACCCCATAATGAATATACAACAACACTATCAACTTTTACAAAATGAATATATAAAACAAAAGCAAGAAAAGTATAACAACCTTTGTCAGAATATGTTCAAACCAAAACCTAAAAAACGTTAATAATATTATTATCTAAATTATAAATATATGGCATTACAATTAGACGGTGGCAATACTGTAATAGGCACTGAATTCATCAAACTCTTAGCGACAGGAAGTAGCAATTTAGCAACTGAGGCATTTGTCCTTTCTAATGGAGGCGGTGCGGATTTAACTAATTATTATGACAAAGGTGAGACAGATACATTATTAAATAACAAACTTAATATTAACAATCCACAAGACATGTCGGGCACATTACGTATAGGATATATGGATGGAACATCTAAAATAGTATTGAATGCTATGTCATCAACCAAAGATTTATATGTCAATGGTGAGGCAGAAATCGGAGGAACTATGACAGTTCTAGCGTTAAACAGCACCAATGCCGTTCAAGGCGGGAGCATATTAACAACAGAAATAGACACGGGAGGCAACAACGATTTAGACATACAAAGACAAAATGTTAGTATGATTGAGTTACAAGATGGAAAAATTATATTAAAATCTAAGACTGACTGCCAAGATACTTTCCAATGCGACCATTTTGAAAATGAAGATTTGTCATTAACAATAGACCATGTCATGAGAGAACCAACGGGTCAAATAAAATTTTATGTAGGCGACCCTAACAATCCAGATACAACAACAAATTTAGTTATGACATTGAAAAACAGCATCATTGAATTTAACAAACCTACTAACTTAAATCTAACTCCCGATTTATCTAACTGTGTTAAACTAACAGGTGAAGCGGAACAAACCATAGCGGGTGATGTTGTTTTAAGTAGCAGTTTAAAAACAAATACATTAAATTCTAATGGTGCTGTTGATGTAAATTTACAAAGGGGAGGAGTGAATTATATTAAATTAGGTGGGACTTTAACAAATGTTGAACTACCAAGAGGTATAAGTTGTGATTATTATGATACTATTGGTAATGCTGATGCTACATTTAGAAGGAATTTTGTTGATTTCTTTTATTTAAAAAATAATCAAGTAGAATTAAATACAGGTATTAGTTTAAAATCAAGTGATAAAGTTGAAACAAATACATTAACAAGTGGTGCTGGAACTAATTTAGCAATTCAACGAGGAGGTGTTAATTATATGACATTAGGAGCAGGTAAAGTCCAACTACCGGCGGGTATTTCAATAGACACTCCTTTAATAACAAGCGAGGCAGTCCATGGAACTGACACCTTCGCTAATAGATTTAGAGTTAGACATATGACAAGTGATTTAACTTTTGATGGTGCTAATGCTACTGAAGATGGTAGAACTACTTTTATGGTTTATAGACATATAAATGAAGATTTAAGAATATTGAGAAATGTATTGATAGACAGTGGTAAAACTTTAAATTGTGATGTTATAAATTGTAGTTCGGTAGTTGCTGATTTATGTTATGGTGATAGTTTTAGATGTAGAAATAATAACATTGATACAAACTTTTATGGTGCTAATACAACACAGGATGGTAAAGTAGTATATATGGTTTATAGACATCAACAAGAGGATATGAGATTTTTATATGATTTGTTAGTTGATAATGGTAAAAAAATATCGTGTAATAATTTTAATAGTAATGGCGATGTTGATGTAAAATTACAAAGAAACGGAGTTGATTATTTAGATTTAACAGTTTTAGTAGATGATAAGCGAGTAGTATGTGCTAATGGTGTTGATTTTATATGTCAAGCAGAAATCAAAACAAATAACTATAATTCTAATGGTGATAATGATGTATCTTTTAAAAGAAGTGGAACAGAGTATTTTAAATTTACAGAAGTGAATTCTGAACCTTTTGTGATGTTAGGCGATACAGTTTGTATATCGGCAAAGGAGTGTTATGCTAATGAATTTAGTAATAGAAGTTATGGGAAAGATACTATATTTTATGGTAGTAATGCTTCTAATACAGCAAGAGTTGAATACATGAGATACAGTAGAACTGGTGTTAGTGTTGATTTTAACTGTGCGTTAGATAATACAGGTAATAGTGTGATTGGAAATATCATTGATACAACTGTTTCAGATGAGAGACTTAAAGAAAACATTGAAGTTATTGATGCTAATTTTAGTGATTGTGTTAAGAATGTTCCAGTTAAGAAATTTAATTACAAAGATGAAAAATATAAAAAGAATGATACATATGGTTTTATAGCACAGGAATTATTGAAAGAACTGCCGGAAGAATGTAAAGGCATAGTAAAAGAGAATAAGGAAAAACATAGCGATGAAACATATTTAAGTATTAATTATATGAAATTATCAGTGGTGTTATGGAAAGCACTACAAGAAGAGATGAAAATGAGAGAGCATATTGAAAGCAGATTGTTTGAATTAGAAGAGGTAGTAAAAGAATTGAAAAAACCTAAAACAAGGACGAAGGCATCAACAGCAAAATAAATAAAATCTAATATAGTAATATATGGGCAATAAAAATACTACACCTGAAACAACTTACATTGACCAATTTAAACATATTGATGAAAATGATTTAGAATTACTAAATATAGATAAACTTCAAATAAAGGTAATTAAGGAACTGATTGATAAAGTTGAAGCGTTAGAAAAAGAAAAACAAACCAAAATGCTATATGCCATTCCGAAGGTGGATTTATGTAACTGGAGTTTATTTTAGTTTAATCATATTATTTAACTATAATATCATTAAACCATATTTGAATTATCAATATGTATAGCGCGTTCAAAGCGTATCATAAAGATTTTATTTACATCCGCCTCTCTTAATTTTACAAATAGAAAGCTATACGGCTGGTCGTCAGTAGCTAGTTTGTAAATATCATAGACTGTCTTTTTATCAACTAAAGCGGATTGCTCTTGGACGAAGGCATCAACCTCAGCCATATTTTTTAACTTAAATATATACAATGATGATGTATTTAATCTAACTATCGGCGCTAATGCGTTATACTTTTGCGATGCTGTGATGACTGATAGACCAAAATGTCTAGATTTAGTATATAGTCCATGTAAAATTTTACTGTATCTCATAAATGTCTTGTCTTCTGCGAAGTCATCTATAATCAATAAGCAACTAAACAACTTAGTCATTTTCATTTTCTTCTGGTATTCTATCACCTTATGTTGTGTGTTAATGATATGCTCTAATGCTTCCGGATTATATTCATCGTATAGAAACTGTTCTTTGCTATTATCCACTTTCAATTCTTTTTGAATGTATTTAATTACTTCTTTATATGCTTCGTCTATGTGTGCCGTCGGTGATATGATGTATATCCTTTCAAAGCAACCTCTATAAATCTTCAACACTAAATTTTGTATTAATATTCCTTTACCCCCCTGTGATGCTGAAACAATGATGCTTCTAAAGGGTAATTTATCCGCTTGTTTGTATGGTGATTGTTTGAATTCATATTGTTTTACATTGATGGGTTCAATTTTAGGAGCGTTATTATTATTCATTAAAACTATTTAGAAATTATTTTATAGTTTAGTTTATTGAAGGAAACCTTTTTTACTCAATGTGGTCTGGTGGTAAAAATGGGACAGTTGCTTCAATCGCCATAAGCGCGTAATTAGTTTGTTGTAGCAGTTGTAGTGATAGAAGATGAAAAGTCATGAGAACTCTCTTTTTGTTCCCTTGCCAGTTTGAGACAGATACAGTAGAATTCGTTTTCTTCGTGACGTTGTAAGACCCTAAGTCCGAAATAGAAGTCTCCCCAAAAAACAAATAAAAAAATGATTAGATTATAAAATATCTAATCATTTTAATAATGATAAGCGATATGGATATTTATTTTGAAACAATCAATGTTGTAGAAGAAGCAGTGACCGATGATACTAAATTTCCAGTTATCAAAGATAATAAAATTAAAAAATGTTGTTGGGTTACATTAGAAAGTTTAAAGTTATTTTGTAATTATGTAAAGTTTAATATACAGTATGCCACCCAAAAGAAAAAAGAGCATTGAAAGGAAACCCATCCCTGAAGACTTTGAATTATCTGATGACGAACCTACAACAATCAATTTAGATAAGGAACAAAAATTGAGCAGTAAATTTATCACCTTTGATTGTCCTTTATGTAAAGGAAAATTACAACTAAGAAACGAAATTGAAATAAATCCTAAAGGGATAAAGTGTAAGTGTAACCCGTGTAGTTTCAAACTTAAAAAGAATGATAAGACCATGAGTGTCAGTAGGGATGACAACGGTGATATTAAATTGGACAGTGAAGACCATAGCATATCCTTTTCATGGAATAAGCAAGTCACCCCACCAAGTGAAGATGAACAGAGCAGAAACAAAATGATAAGCGATGTTATGAACACGCCACGAATGAAGAAACAATCATCCATGGGGGAGATGGATTAAAAGTTTTTAAAAGTTTTAAAAAAATATCTAGTTTTATTATATATACATGAGTGGGGATGATGTCAAGATGAGCGAAACTAACGTAGATAAATTAGATGAACTGACCAATAAAGTTAATAGATGTAACAAAAATATCAAATTGATTTATGAATTGCTTCAAAAAATGAATGAAACAAAAGAAAAGAAAAGTCAATCCAGTTATATTACTCCAAATAGTGCGGAATACAAAAACAAACGTGCGGTTTATCTACAAAAATTGAATAGCAAAGAAATAAAGAACCCAAAGGAAAGCACATTACAATATTACAAAATTGATTATAATGAAGACACTGAAATGTATTCTTGACTAGACCGAGAATGGAATGAAAACAGAGTAGGTTATTTACCATACGGTTAATTCATAATAATATTTTTCTAAATATATATTATTATGAAATTACTTGAGTTGTTTAGCGGAACTGGAAGTGTAGGAAAGGTCGCTAAAGATTTCGGTTTTGACGTTTTATCCTTAGACTTGAAGAACGCGAACATCAACACCGACATCCTACATTGGAACTACAAAGAATTCAAAAGGAATGAGTTTGATGTGATTTGGGCGTCCCCGCCTTGTATTGAATACAGCATAGCGAAGACAACAGGGGTGAGAAAGATTGAAGAAGCGAATAGAATTGTTTTAAA
>VSDK01011661.1:0-14799 GCA_009767595.1 Symbiodinium kawagutii | reverse complement strand
GATTATTGTAAGTATGGAATGCCTTACAGAAAGAGAACCCGAATATGGAACAACCTTAACAACTGGAAACCGAGAGATTTATGTAAGAAAGACTGCGGACAAATGGAAGGAAATAGACATAAGGAAACAGCACAGAGAGCACCGAGCGGGAAGAAAGAGAACTGGAAAGAGAACTACACACTATTCAAACAAGACGATTTGTATAGAATACCCGAAGGTTTGATAAGGGAAATTTTTGAAAATTTAGACCAGTAATAACTCGTGTCTTAAGTAAGGTTTTTGTAATCCTTCCAGTTTAAAAGTCCTATTGCCCGTCATATTGTAGTTTATCTTTTCTACTTTGTATGCTCTTTCCGACCATTTGCTGTTGTATTCTTTTCTATCGGTATAGTTGCCCTTCTTCTTGTGGAAGTATTTGACCTTATCGCCTTCCTTTATTTCTGGATACTTTCTCTTGTTCTTTTCTCTCAATGTTAAATTAACTCTTACCGATGAGTTGTTCTCGTCTTTGTGCGCTTGTTTTGGTGTCATCTTCGTTGATGAATGGACGGTGGTGTTGTATTTGTTAAGTGCCGGTGTGAGCATTGATGTCCATCCCGCCTTATTAAATCTGACCCTGTCGTGTATCATATTCTTCATTGTTCTTATAAATCTTTCCGCTACATTGGCGTGAGTTTGTGTGATGATGTGTTCAATGCCTTCTCCATCAAAGAACTCTTTAACTACCGATTGGAACGCTCCATCATTATCGCTATATATTGACATTGGAAATCCCATCTTCTTAAATGCTTCTTTTAAAGCAGATAGGACGCTTTGACTATTGTTCTCTTTCATTGGTATGACGTCCGCATACTTGCTAAAGATGTCTATGACAACTAAAGCATACCTCGGTTCTCCCTTAGATGTTTCAATCTTGACCTCCGGTTTCTTGGACAGCGGTGCCATAACCATTATATCTATTTGATATTCAAACCTTGCGAAGGGTGCTGTGTATGAATTGCTTCCTCTGTATCCTTTGACTTGCTTGTTGGGTTGTTTCCTCATAAAGTCTTTCACTTCATCTAGCGTTATTTCTTGATTTTGTTGCTTTGCTTTCTTGTATGTCTCTTGAATTGAACCGAACCCGCCTTCATTATCATAATAGACATTGCTGATAATCTGTTCTTTGGTTAATCTTCTCGCCATTATATTATACTTTTAGATTTTTGAATTTATCTTATAAAATACTTAAAGAAATACTGCCTTAATATATTAAGAGTAAATAAGATGACTAAATTTGACTGTGGATGTCGTATAATGACTGATATTGTAACCCTGAACGAGAGAGGACAACCCACTTGGCAACATATGTTGAAAACCTTCGTGAATATCTGTGGGAAGTGCGGGAAGAAACAAATGAAATTTCAATATATGGAAAACAAACTTATGGAAATGGAAAAGCAAAGAATGGAAATGTTCTGTCAAGAGGATTATGATGATGAAGAAGAGTATGATGAAGAATACAAGGAGCAATTCAGAAATATGACTGATGAAGAGATAGAGAGACATATAGGATTGGAAAGAGTAAGAAATGTAATGGATGGCTTTGAAAGAGAACACAGTATAGACAAAATAAGAAGGATAGTAAAAGAAATCAGGAACGAGAACAACCAACCTGAACCTGAAGATAAAGAATATGACAGTGATAATAGCGAAACGCAACGAATGAAACGATTACAGTGGATAAATGACAACCGAAAACCCAAAAAATGAAAGAGACCCCAAAAACTACTTAAAGAAAAATTAACTATATATATTAAGAGAATGCTATTTACTTACAAAAACTGTAGGTGTTGTAAAAAAGAAATGACTGACATAAAGGTATTGCTAAACAACATTTTCCCCGCTGAAATTTGTGATGAGATATGTGATTACAACCTCTACTGTTTCAAATGTAGAAATCTGAACCTAAAGGAGAACGAGTTTCAAAAAGAAATCAGACAAATGCGAGGCAGTCATCTAACAACAATAGAAAAACAAATACTGTTCTTCAAAACTGAAATGCCAACACCAATATTTTTATCAAACACAAATCGGACAAATACCCGTCAAATGAAAAGAGAAATAGATGACTTGATGGATACATTCAAACTTAAGCAAGAATTCAACCACAACAAACTGTTCTTAATGGCGATTAAATCGTTTGTAAAAAAGGAATGGAAAACTACCTATCACTTCCTTAAACACTTCCACGACCTCAAATATATACAGTGTTGTAAGGAAATGCGGACGTGGTGGTGTCCTCAAAATGATTGGACTTATTGTTTTAGAAATAGGGAATTTCAGGTAAAAGACATTTTGAAAATATTTTTGCGTGAATACACTGAAGAACTTTTTAAGGGATATGAGACTTACTTAAATCAAGAAGAAATAAAAGAGCACCTACAAAAAGTGATAAATACTTAAAGAAATATTAACTATATATATTAAGAGAAAATGAGTAGTATCAAAATTGAGGATTTGAATTTAGAAAATGTAGGCATCATTGCTGACTTTGGAAGTGAAAGCGAAGATGAACACGAATGCGACAGAAAAGCAATAGAAAAAGAAGACGAAGAGATTAGAGACTTTGTAAAATGTCATCCTATGCCTTCACCAGATGATGAGGAAGGAGAGAAATTTTGGTTTAAAGTAATTGATAGATTGAAGAACGCAGAAGGAATAAATAAAATGACAATCTTCTCATTCGTGAGATTTGACATAATGAAAAAGATGTATGAAAACCTAACTGATAAAGATGTAATCGTTGAATGTGGAAAGGAACTTAACCGTGATGGAAAATTTAACGCAATGATTATTAACATAACTCTTTTATCAATAGCAATGGATGAACTGAACGATACAAACAAACCTTTCCTAACACAAATGCGAGTAATTGAATACTGGTGGGATGGAATAGGAGACTGGAAAGCATAAGAACCACCAACAACCACCACAACAACTAACCTAAAACCAAACAAGGTAACCATGATAACAAAACGATAGAAATAGTCCTACAACCCCCACCCAGAAAAACATCAACAGCAACGAAGAAATGATAAACCCCAACACAGAAACATAACAGGCAACATACAAACAAAACTGTCTTAGAACCCCCCTTTTACCATTTTTTTCTCCCTCCCAGCCGAGCGACCTGACTGCTGGAGGTCATGGATTGGAAAATGCCTCAGCCGTGCCATGGACTGCTACCCGATGCCATGACATATGTTTGCTTTACGATGGTTGATTAGGGTTGATGATGGTTGATAGTATGATGGTTTATGTTTGATTCATGATGGTTTAATCTATGTCATCAACTCCAATCATGGTTTTTCCCATGTGTTTCCCATGATAGTCGATTGGGGTTGATGATGGTTGATGCCTCAAATATTGTCAAACAACACATGGGAAACACACACGGTTGACAACCATCATGGGCCAACGGCTAATGACTTTGAGATTTAGTAGATGGACATGTCGTAACTCTCATGGGATGGTGGGCGCCCCAAAGGTGATACAGTACCCACAGAAATGGTCAGTAAGCTCAAGTGGTTGATGATACACCAACCTGGGGGTCACCCGTCAGCCACCCCATTATGCTAAACCTCAACCATTCCAACGTACAAGTACAATTGCGAGCCATGGAGAACTGTGATGAACTGTCCTCGATTCCCACGCTAGGTATAGCAGTGCCTTTTTGCCCGCTACTGCGGCAGTTTTTGGAGGCTTGCCGCCATTTTTTGGTGTTGATTTCAGCCGCGAAGCTGCCCCCAAGAAGAGTTGATTAGACCGACCCTGCCCAAGATATGTTACCCCACACGTGAGATGCAAAATAATGATCCCATTTCACCGATGGTGGGAAGTGATCCATTGAGTGACCCATGAAACAATGGGTGCTGTCTACCCTTTGATGGTTTACATGGCTGGCTGGAAAATCCACCAGTTCAATAGATGATTTCCGAGGCTTTTCCATTGCCAAATTGGTGGATTTTCCAGCCAGCCATGTGGCTGATCAAAATCTCGTACCCCTGTTGTACTATCATTCACCCGCTTGGACTGGTCGCAACGTCTCACCAACAATGACCCCCTGGTAAACTAACCTGGTAGCTACAAATCACGTTCTTTTACAGGAAAAAATCTCTCTCGATATTGGATTTTCTGCTTCCAGGTTAGTTTGCCGGAGTGTACCCTCTGGTAAACCAACATGACATGGCTATGGGTCAAGCAGTTAACCAACCAATCATGAGGGTGGCTGTCAATGGTTCACTTGGACGTGCAACTTCTGGTGTTTGGCTGGGTCGGCAAACCAACCAGCGATGGATCACGGCGATGATGATTACTATGATGCAGCTGTTGGTTGAAAACAAAAAATCTTGGAAACCACCAAGGAGATAGTGCTTGTCAGTGTTTGCAAAACCTTGTTCTGCAAACTGTATGGGGCTGATGGGTCCTGGTTGACCATTCCAAGTGGCTGGGCCACTTGATGGTCATCTGGCCGATGAGAGCTACGATCTGAATCAAGGAGAAGGACATGGTGAAAAACATGATCACCGTCTGCTGCAAGTTCGCCTTGGCCATCGCCTTGGAAACCAATTCCCCACCGGGGGAAAGGCTCTGACGTGACAAGTTGTGACTCGCAATGATGCTCTTTGCGTGCTAAGGCTGTGGCAAAGAACCATTAGAGTTTTTGCAACGGTGAGCTGAAACTGGTCAACCAAAACAAACTCAGTGCAAACATTCTGATTACCATGAGCCCCCTTTGAGTTCACCATCAGTTATAACCCTGGAAGGTAAAACCTACCTTTTATAGGGGCTCTTGGTTGCTGATGGTACGCGTTCCTTTGGCACACCATTCTTGAGTCAGGTCGAGAGTTCCCGATGTTGAGATCAGTGACTGGTTTGATGCGATCCAATTTTGGGGACAGGTGTCACAGGGATTCAACAGGATTTGGGGATCGCATGCCGACGATTTTTCCCACCCAAGGATTGCAAGTTGACCAATTGATGTGACTCGAAACCATATTTATAACCCACTTTCCAATGGTGTAAGCCACACAAATCCGGGAAGTTCCTAACCATATGGTGGTTTCAAGTCGTCATGACGAGGACCCCCCAGGCAAATCATCCGAAAATCCATCATAACGACCAAGCCATCCGCCGGCCTCGAAAAGTGCGCCTGGTTGTTAGCCTTCAATGATGGTTTCGGGGTGCCAATGACTGACAAGGGAATCAATTCAGCGGATACCCACCATGAAGACAATCTAATTGCATGTGCTACTGGCGTATGAATATCAATTAGCAATTCAACTGCATGTACTATTGGCGTATGAATACCATAGTTAGCATGGGTTTCAGTACACCATCATGTTTCTATAGGTGGCAGTGGGTCAGTTCACCCTGTACCCCTGGTTTGCCCATCATTAATCAACAAGGCTTACCTATCGTTTTGTTGGTGATAATTCCCCATGAAAGTTGGTTGTCTCAACCATACCTCTTGGAGGCTCAAGGTACCTGCAGGACAACTCACCACCGCTCCGCTGGTGATTGCTGCAGCCAAGGGGCCCTTTTGACGGTGATGAGGTACATGATGGGTAGCATCGCTGCCGCCCACAGCCCAGCGAAAATCCACAGACCGACCTAGCAGGTCCATGTTGTGATGCTGGAGTTGACCCCTGAACGCAACACCCTATTTGATAGCGATGAATTCTCTTGGGTGGAAATCAAATCGAGCCGTCTTTGGGATACAAACATGAAGTTTCCTAATTGTGACTTGATTTAATAAGCGATAGAGAATAAATTCAATTCAATGATTTCACTTTTTTGAGGAGAAACGTTTGGCTTAGAAAATGGTCAGTTTCCAACAGATTTCCAAGGGGTGACCCGGACCCTCAATCATATGTTCGGTGGTGAACCCTTCCATCAGGACAAACAATTTAGGAAATTAAGTGTTGATTCGTATTGATGATTGATTTGTTTGAGTAAATGTGGTGTTTAGAATGCTTAGTAATCAATTAATCATATGTCATATGTGACATATTTGAGTGTGATAATTGGTTTCAGCAATGACTAATTATTTGTATCTATATGCTTGGTAGTTGCTTGATAATCGATTTCTCAAGTAAGGCCGATATTTCATGATAATCAACCTTTCTCATTGCTAGCAATGCTTGGCTGCAGCAGCAACAAACTTCCGTTAAGGAAGGCAGGTTCCTGCAACTCTCTGAATTTCGATCCCGGGTTCGCTAGAACGGTTGTGGCGTCTTGACTCTACCCTACGCTTCCAGTTACCGTGAAAAAGTATAGACCAGCTGGTTTCTACCAGCAAGTTGCAACCAGGGTCGGTTATCCACATTTACCTACTATCTTGTGGTAACTGGAAGCATATTAGCGTCCTATTTGCTAAACAAATAAACGCAAATTCCGCGAAAAGACCAAAATAATCCAACCTAAAGTACCGATTTCGATGCATAAAAACAGGTATGTCATCACCGTTCTGGTCGTCAACTTGTGCTTGTAATGTCTGGTCGTTTAAGCATGGTCAAATGGCCGCGCTGGCGATGGATGAAAAAAGGTAAGCAACCAGCTCTGAACGAGTTGATCAACATGCAATGATCATCACCCAAATGATGGTTTCTCAAAATGGGGGTACCCCAAAAACGTTGGTTTCTTACTAAAAATTATCACAAATGGATGATTTGGGGGTGCACCTATTTTGAGAAAGCACCAAATACTCCATGGTGCTGATACTTACCCACATAAATGGGTCACTTTATAGATCAATGATGATCAATGTATAAGTGGTGATTTATAATTGGATCACTTTACCTGATAAATATAGCAGCACCATGGATCACCATGGAACCGAGTTCGATCCCCACAGGTGACCCATGAAACACCTTTGCGCTTGCGCAAGCTTGCCGCACCACCAGGTGGGGCCCCCTAGCTTTGTTGCCTGGGACAACTATCGTTTAGGGTAGATATAACACAAAGTCAGCCAACCAGTTTTATAACAAAGCTAAGTTGTCTTTGTTAAGCATTTATAATTGATTGACAACTGTCTATTGTTACATTGCTTATCAATCAACTTGAAACTGGAGAGCATTTCTTAACCATAGCTGGTTGTATGTTTTTGTTATATCTAACCTGAACAAGCTTATCAAATAAACGTTCCTGTATATCAACTGACGGAGCCAACCTTTTAGAACTTTTGGCATTTTTTTATGGCTTTCCATCATAGCGGCATGGCCTGGCAGGGGCCACGTTTTTGTTTTGAGGATGTCCTGAACACCACCTAAAAATTGTTTACCCATATTCACATCATTCATTGATATCATTGATATCATTGATATCATTGATAATTGTTCACGTCAACGGTTCTTCAGTGTGACACAAAATGACGAACTTAGATATCAGCTGATATGGGTGTCGTTAATAGTCTTAATATTATATATAATAATGAACCAACCATTTTTGGAGGGTTCCCTATTCTGAGAAACCACCATATTCAATGAGCGAGAAAAGTGACAGTGTGCGTTGATGAACATATGTTTTTCCATTTTGTTCACCAATCCCTGATCCTGGGCTGCACCCTGGGGCCCCCGCCACGGTGGTTGAGCATTCCGCGCATTGCCTGACCCAGTGAGTTGTCAAGGGGAAAGGCATAGTTAGCCAAGATCGAGCGATCTCAATTTTTCCTAGTCGACCAGAATATAAAATATCCAATGATGGTAAGACATATTATTCTCAACATCATTAGTTCAAGTGATCCGGTGCTGTTGCAAAGCTGATATGAGTGGTTGATGGTGCATAAGGTTGTGTTGAATGCATGATTATCATTGTCAAGATTGACTCATAAGGCTCGCGTCTAAATGATGGTTAGTTAATTACCGACTAATCTATGTGGTAAATCATGGTCAAGGATAGCTACGCAACGATGCTGAACGTTGGCCGTTCAACCATCAGCAAACTTAACATGTTTGACATGTTCATGAATAACTACAACACAACAACTAACATGCACCCACCATTCAAAGGCAACCAACAGCGCCCAACCATCATGAACTATGCCTTCAAAGGCAAGCAACGGCCAATGAGTACAGCTGGCCGTTTGGCAACTCCAAGGTGAATTACCAGCGAGGGATAAATTGTGCGGATCCCCTATTTCGAGAAACATTCAACTGTGCAAAAACCGTTAGAGCATTAAGATATGCAGAGTATCATTGCCAACCAACAAAATCCTTGAGGATGACTCTCTGAAACGGATCCACGCTTCACCACCGGAAACTCATACAGAATGCAACTCATCCGTTCACGACTTGACTTAGGCGTGTCAAAACATGGTGCAAGGATCCAACAACTTGGATCCGGCTGGTAACTGATATTCACCATAGTGATAATTTTTGCAACCGCACTTGTAGGCTTACTTCCCTATGCTTCCACTTACCATCATACTAGGTACTGTAATCAACCCTCCAAAACAATGGTAGAAACCAGCTGGTTACATACTATAATGGTAAGTGGAAGCATAGGGTTTAGTATCATGATATCCCATAGGCCCTAACCCCAACTGCACATCCAAGTAGATGTGGCCCCAGCGAAGCCCCCAATATCCCCCGGCGAGCAACAAAGCGACCATATTTGGCCTAGCGATTGCCCTAGCAAAGCGGCTACCATTCAAAAACCTCCAAGTAAAGAATCCTTATTATGAGTAGATCCACCACTACTATCCATATGATCTATATATCTTAACATACATCAACCATAGTGAGCCATACTCATATACACTTACATTATACCAGTAAAGATAGGAACCGCAGTTAGACGGTTCACAACAAATTGATGACCACTATTGCAAACTGGATGATACTGATGAATGATAAACCAACGAAACATACCCAATCATCTGGATCTCAACTCGTTTATCATCAAGACAACCCAGGTGGTTGGTGGTTTCAACCGCTTTGAACAATATGTGTTTGTCAACCAACCATTTGTTGATACTGTAATTACATTTGGGAAACCAAAAAGTGTCGATCAAAGCACCAACCAGTCAGTAGTTGTTTGGATATTAACTGTCATTGTTGGTTATTATTGCCTATTCCTTGTTGGTTATTATCCCCCGATTCCTAACCACTATAATCCCCTAAAAAACATGTCAATCAAACCACCAACCAGCCAGGTTTCATGAGTTCCCAACAGGTTCCATGGTACCATCACTAGCGGTTCCCACGCCGGGACCTCTGCATCCCCATGGGGCGGCTTGATTGCCGAGCAACTCACCATCCCAGCTGCGTCCTTCTCCGCATTCCGCGCAAGGGATACCTGCCAGGTCACACGTGCACAGCCAATCAGAAACACCAATGGTGAATCAGTTTGGGGGACAAACTGATTCAAACCAACTGTTTCATGAATCCATATTAGACCATAAGTTAACTGGGATCAACTGAGATCAACTGGGATGAACTGGGATCAACTGAGGATTTACAGGGATTAACTGAGGATATCCATACTAGACCATCAGTTTAACAGTGGCTAACAATAGGGGACAAACTGATTCAAACCAACAAAAATGACAGCAGCAACAATGACAACAATAACGATTGATGATGGTTAATAGTAGAAGTTCTGAACATCACTTTATTGATCGGATCAGATCTCCAATTAATGACGATGGGCTCATGAAGATTCAGCGCCCAAGCTGTTCATCATGCCAATTTCCGTGCCTAAAAAGTCATAGAAATTCTATCAATTCCTGCAGATTCGCCACAACTTGATTCCCCCAAGCCTCAACCCATCAACCTCAACAGTACCCTTTGCCAGTCAGAAACTGATTCGCCCAAGGCTCAACCCATCAACCTCAACGAACCCCCGGGCACCACCTGGCGAAGCCGCCGCCAGCCCCACGCCTTTCAGACCAGATCCACAGCTTCCCGGAAGTCCCCCGGGGCATCGCAGCGCGTCGGCGCATTTGAAGATGGCCGTGGGCTCGGTCGCCGTGCTGTGGTAGCCGGGCTTAATGCCTGGGAGCTGCGAGCCCGTTGAAGCAGCGATCATCCATCTTCGATGAGCGGATCTGAATGGTGAACTGCAGGGGATCATGGGATAAGATGAGGATCTCAATGGTGAACTGCCAGGGATCATGGGATAAGCTACTAGTTGGATTAGGGGCTTGATGATGGGGATCGTTGATGATTCATGGTTGATGGTGAGCCTGTGGCCAGGTAACGGGTGATGATTCTGTGTTGAAAATTCCATCTGTGTAGCCCGGCAGCCAAGGGCCGCCAAATCTTGGGTAGCATGGATCAGCTGAAACGGCAGGTCACATCCGACTCTCTCCCCGAAGCTGGCGATACCGTGGGTCCTGCATTTTTGTGGTGACTTTGCGGGTCGCTTCCACTGGTACTGGTCTGGTTGGTGGTTTCAACTCCTACGAAAGATAAAAATTGTTTGAAACCACCACCGTGTGGTATATAGCTTTTGCGCTCAGCAAACATCTGCTGGAAACCTTTTGCTCTTGGTTCATGTACTTTCAAAAGCTGTAACATTGCGATCGGAAACAAGGGAATTCATAGAATGTGGGCCCCCAAGCAGCTACAAGTTGGTCTACAATCAAGTTAGCTGGGTTCGGTACCACTTCCAGTGAGTCATAGAAGTGGTACCTGCTGCAGGCCCACCTTTTGGAGGCTTCACTAGCGCTTAGCCAGCGTACAGGTGATAATCCATGATAATCCATTATTCATCATGCTAAGCCACCATTTGAACCATATGCGATTCATCATCGCTCGCCATAAAGAATCACAATTACACATGACATTTGCCCGTTACTGATGATAAATTGGTTGTTGGTGGCATTGCAGTAGTGAACACAGCCGAAGGAGAATGGAAACATGTCCTAGAATTGCAGTCACCCTTTCAACAGCTGGAAATTCAAACATCACCATTTTCACTACATAAAGGAGTTCAAAAATAGAAATTCAAGTAGGTAAAGCAGCTGCGTGAATGGTTATTTTCCAAGCAAACATGTGAGGTGACCAAACAGTATGTCCAATTAGACACTGGTGTCTGGCGATAATGCATATATATATATAGGCATATATACATATCTTGACCTTCCAAATGCAATACCAAGCACCAAACACGGGAGCCCTAACAATTACCAACCCTTGCTACCCGTCATGGCCCAAGAAGTCCGATCAACCGTTGCTATGAGACCCTTATCAACCATTGCTGCAGTACCCTTCCTTGCCAATTCGGAAATCCATACATAAACTACCACATTGAATCCAAATATAATCAATAGATAAACTTATAGATAACCCAAATATCATCCAGAGTGAAATCCATAAATAATCCAAATGGAATCCAAATATCACCCAGATATAAACAACTTATACAAATCCATATCTAATCCAAATATAATCGCTTCTTCGGCCAACCTCGATGCTGATGAAGCTTCCTCGTTAGCCAAGCTGCTGGGGCTTTCCAAGTGACCTAGAGCAGCACCATTCCAGGCCGGGCCCCAGTGCGTAATGATGTCATGGTGAAACTGGTTGGTAGTTGAACCACCCATGTGAAAAATATTAGTCAACCAACCATTTGTTAATCAGTAATGAGGAACATAGAAAAAACAGCATATGAACCGGTGGTTTCAACCCCTGTGAAAAATATTCGTCAACCAACTAATTGTTAGTAACTGCTCGGGAAAAGAAAAAATGTTTGAAACCACCAAGCAGTAAAAACAATGGCCCAAGCATGACCTGCAAATGATGATAGTGAACAGCGTCATGAGTTGACAAAGTGGATACAGCTGTTGACATGTTCATGGCTACTGATAGGGATTGACAATTCAGAACAATTGATGTTGTAAATGATTGCGATGCCACATGCTATCCGATTGACAGGGGGTAACAGGCTTTGATACATACATACATACACCTGGTGAATGTCTGATCCTGTTCATGCTGTAGGCATGGTACTCTGGGGTGCAACAACATCAGTTGTTGTTGTGTTTCTTTATATTGTCAACAACTAACGTTGTTAACAACCACGGGGTTTGACTTTGTCAGAAAGAAATTATATTCATTCAAGACTGGTGGAAACCATAAAACCTTAAATAATACATACCTGCCTATGACTCTACATGCACATGCATTTGCACATGCATTCACATGCATGTGTGCTTGAACAAAGATATATCATGATATATCTTGTAGTTATATCTCAAACTTTACGGCGTGATATGTAAGTCTGCCTTTAGGGCCTCAACAAATAGCAGTTTTGTGCGTGCATGAACGCATATTGCACACAATATCTCAGATTTACTTTTGTGCATGGGCATTTCTGAACAACATATGACAGGTAGATACATGTGCAAACAAGCAAGCACGCAAGCAAGCAAGCAAAAAGGAAGCAGGCATGCAGGCAGGCAGATTGGCACGAAAGCAAACAAACAAATATTAAAGAACCATGAGGTTCCAGAAAGGTTGGCGACTCGAATTGTAAAAGAACAAGGCAACACAACAATTGGATGGATTAAACGGAAAAAAATAGCTGCCATACGGTCAGAGGGAACTGCAGTTCCCAAGGTAAAACATTACACAATGCATTTTGCCAAAGAATACGGTGTCGCCAAAAGCAACGCAAGTTGAGGCGACTTCCCTGTTGGCACTTCCGCATGGTATTGAGCTACCAAACATGTTGATACGACTTTCAGCACTGTCAGTATCTGTAGTTAAATTCAAAATGGCATTGAACCATAGCTTACTAACTTAGCTTTGTGTGTGCCCTAGTTATGTACCAACTGTAACTGTACTGGTTAGTAGTTTCCACCCATGAACAATACTAGTCAACCAACCATGTGTTAATAAATACTAGGGAAGATAGACAAATGTTTAAAATCACCAACCAGTCTAATTGAGTTCAAAAAACAACCAACTCCATTACCTCCACCAGCTACCCCTGCAATCTCACTACGGGAGCTCCTGGCCTAGAACGTCATCAGGGTTTGGCTTCGGGAACTACGAAGAAACATCTGAAAAAAATGGCTGATCTTCCGTTGCCTGGTCAATCTACCGAGGGGTAATCATCAAGTCAATCATTTGTTTTGAGTGTTCACTCTTTACAACCATCTTTCACTACTCTTCACCCCATGAATCTCAAGTTAATCACTACTACCATCTGTTCATCATCGCTTCAGATCCCTCAATCTCTCCCTCAATCTCAACCAGCTCAACCAGCTGCGTCCCTGCACGACTTGGCAAGGCACTCTCTGCGCCACTGCCACTCTTTAAGCCATCGAAGGTACTGTGGAAAGGACACGCCAAGCCTTCCCCACATTGAACGCACTGAGCGCTCATGTTGGACTTTGCCATGTCGATGCTGCCGGTGAAACAACCACAGTCCTGGCGAACAAGCTGAGACATCTTGCTACGAGAAAGGATGACTTAACTTTGCTCAGCTTGTTTTACAAGTTGACTAGATTCGATTTGCCCATACCCCTCGCTGATTCAACAAGCTGATTTTGCCAATTTTGCCATTTGCCAATTTGAGCTTAGCTGATTGATTTTGGTTGTTAAGCAATTGGTTGTATTTTAGATGGTCAACTGCGATGATGAAGGGATCATGATTAATCACTTTTCGGGATGATCAAGGGGGATGACTCCCATAGCAGACTCAGGGTGCCCACAGTTTCACCAAGACATTACTCCCCTGTGGGTACAACAGACCTGGTGGCTGCGAACTCAAGTGTTTGAGTAGTATGGTATATCATGGTATATCTACATGTTGTTCGATGTGCAAAAGTTGGCAAATAAACCAAACCACTGGCGCATCTGCGGTTAATAATGACTCCTGATGGTTCATAAGGACGCTACAGTGGATCATTCCAAGGCGGTTCATTTTAATGGGAAAAACGAAAACTAAATCATGCTCATGATTTCCGTCTGCTGTTCTAACAGTGGGTTTGGATTTGGATGTAGGTAGTCCGCCATTTAAACAGATTTGTAGATGTCACACCTTTTGGGAATGACAATTTCAATTATTATAGTTGATGACAATAGCAATCAATGATTCAAATTGCTAAAGATTAACAATCAACGACCGACAAATAATCTAGTAACAATTGTGCATCATTACCCGCAGATTATCTCCATGAATCTGTATGTTTTGCTGAGTTGAGATTCTGCAGCACATACAAATAATATGCTATTCACTGATTGTTCATCAATTTGACTGCTGATAATGATCATTGGAATCATTGACAAATATAGTGATACTAATCATTCATTTGCCACTCATTATTGATCAAAACAGTACCTGGTTGGTGGTTACAGCTCCTAAGAAGAATATGAGTCAACCCATGCATCAGTCACTAACACCGGGCAAAAAAAAACAACAACATGTTTGAAACCACCAACTACTGGTTGTTTAACCGTTGTTGGTCATTATCCCCTATTACTAACCACTATGATCCCCTATGAAAATGCTTTCAAACCACCAGCCAGGAGAGATGTCCTTAAATGTCCTTAATATTATCAGATCAACCACTGCAATCCCCTACACAAATGTCAATCAAACCACATCATCAGATTAACCATTGGTAATTGCCCACCACTGTCAACAATCATAAGATTAACTGTAACATCCTTAACCATCAGATTAACAGGTCATTATCAAATTACCCCACTGTCAATCATCAGATTGACCAATATAATGAGTTATCGACAACATCATCCTTAACATACAAGTAGTTCCCGCACGAGGCGGAGGCGGAAGTTTCCAAAA